>JANDKJ010000413.1:0-166493 GCA_028551335.1 Armillaria sp. CMW 4456
TTGTCTTTTCTTATACTCATCTCACTAAAGGCGTGCAAAGGCCGTGTACCGTTTAGCTGTATTGACAGAATCCAGACCACGACTCTAGAAGGATGAATGCTGGCATCCACCGATTCATGGCATCGCCATTCTCCAGATCACCATCTCAAAAACTGTGACGCTGAAGATGCTCGAATGCCATGGTGCCGACGGCACGTTATGTATTGAGTTCGCCTACGAGATATTACACGTTACTGCTCCCTTAGACGTTTGCAACTTTCACGCCATCTCATCTTCGTGTCGAACAGGCATCGTCCAAAGGATACGTTGTCATGCTGGAGGGGAGGAAGGTCTTGCTACCAAGAGACTTACAGTGCGTATTTTGTTCGCCTTTGTTCCAGACCTGAGCGTGACGTCTTGTTCTTCCAGACTCTCATATAACCATGTCCACAACATCTTATCTCCCCGAAGACGACGTCCAATATCTCGCTGTTTCACTTATCACGATATTCATCCTGTGAAGCTAAGATGCGCACTCATAGCCCAGACAGAACTCAATCCCTTGCAATCTTTTGTTGGGGTTTCGGGCATTTTATCGATACGGAATCGAGAGCATGCTCTATGTTGCTCACTCTGTGAACCTCGTCTTTTGATGGTGCCTCTTTCGCACGGATGGGGAGATGTTCCTTGGGACAGCTTGCTATATCGCCAAACTGGTGGGATACAAAGCCCACACGAGCCGTGCCCCTACCAAATCTACCAAGACATGGTCCTTATCTCTAGTAGTTGGCTCTGTGCCATTGTTAAAGTATTACTTCCAATAACTGCTCTACCTCGCTCACGTTTAGATGGCATTGGTGACTGGTTGGCCATCGAATGTACACGGGACAAGCGAACCGTTTCATGATGTGCTGGAAGAGCGTTTGTTGTTTTCTAACAAAACCGCCAAAGTGGCGGCAAGTCTACACTGTTCATCTGGTCAACATCCTCGCCATGCATGTAGTCGAAGGCTTCTCCTGGGGCGATATCGTGGATGTGTATACGTGTGTCCTGTCCTGGACCACCTCGGGCAGGATTCGGGTGGTGTGCTTCACCCTGGCACTGAAAAAAGGTGAGCGGGGCTGTCGAGTTTTGAGGGCTTACCTAGAGATCGAAGTGGGGGCCATCCTTGCAACAGTCACCTACGACGTCCCAAGTCCGAACTCGAAAAGTAGCTCTTGCTGTCAAAGTGCTTGTACCTGCAATGCAAGTGCTGTGATTGGCAGGGCAGCATCACATCGAAGGGACCGGTGTCAAGGCGATCGGAACCTCTCGGAGTGAGGATCGGACGCAGAGGTGGGACAACAGTGGGCGGACTGGACTTGTTCCTTGTAACAAGCTTTACAATCAGATGTTGTAGTATTTTTGTCTATGTCAATCCAGGATCTGATCTGGTGTCTAATATATGAGACGTGGCTTCGTAGGTAACGGATGATGAAAATGGTCCTGAATCTTAAAATTGAATAAGAGAGTACAAAACAATTGCGACACTGGGCACGGGATTGATGAAAACAGGAAGAGATAAGCGCTCAAGAGCATGTTAATGAACATGAGTAGACGCGCATTTCTGTGACGTAGCTCACACTGGTCGCGCACATCAATCGGCGTCTGTTCAGGGAAAATCTCACCACGATCGAAGCATGTAATATATCAGCAATTGAGCAACGCAAGTGGTGCCTCGACTATTGATGCAAAACTGTATCCTGGATTCAAGTCATGTACTCTGCAGGAGTGTAGCACAATGTCTCCAAGTGGATCTAGTGTCCAGGAGCATGGATGGGACTGAATATTTAGAAATGACACTGGGCACGGGATTGATGAAGACAGGAAGAGATAGCGCTCAAGAAGATGACATAGGCAGCGCACACAGCCTTTCGTACTATGGCCTCGAATGATCGTGAGTCTGTCGGACAAGATGTGCAGGAGTGAGCACAATTCTCAGCAGCGCAAATATGGGGTGACGACTGGACATGGATTGATTAACCAGATCGCATGGCGTTGACTGACACCTGGCACATCGAGCGATATGAGAGCCTGCCTGAAGTGACCATCTCCGCATTTGAAGAAACTGGTGTACCGGAGGAGTCGATCCCGGTTCTTCTTCAGCACAGGTGGACTGGCACAATGCCTGCCATCTCTTCCACCTTGGCTGACACTCCATGCACAAAACTCGGCCTCAGAGGCATCCTGGAATCGATCAACACACTTCTCGGAACCAGATACATTCTGATATGGCCAAATGACCAAGCCATCGGACTCGAAGGCATGATACAATACTGCATCGACAACGAATATGACTTTGGCACTGCATATGCTCACCTCCGCCCATATTGGTATATCAGCACCACTGTTGAAGACCACCAACGGCGGAAGTCTCGGGACAAGGCCATGCGACAAGATGTTCTTCATGGTAGTCATATCATCGATGGGGATGTACCTCCACGATATGTGTGGGACCTACTCAGTAACAGAGTCATCCCATGGTGGGTGGCTGGTGTACATCTATCGATGGGATTTGGGCTGTGTCGCATGCATGGGTGGAGGAGAGTGCACTCGAGTATGTGTGGACCACCATCAATGGGCGTCAATGGCCAATTCCACTTCCACAGGGTGTTGATCTGCGATGTGTCCGAATTGAGCTGCTGAATCACGGCGCAGAGTATGTCTGGCTCAACATTGCCTGTTTGAGGCAGGAGCATGGGCTGAGGGAGGATCTGCGAAAACAAGAATGGGCTCTTGATGTACCCACTATTGGGAATGTGTACAAGCAGGCAGAGAAGGTAGTTTGCTACCTCAGCGGATTTGGATGACCACTTGCTCAGGATGTGGACATGACAAGCGACCGGAGTTGGTTCCGGAGGGCATGGACACTGCAGGAAGGCAAACGCGGCATGATCATCGGTGGGAAGATAGCCGACGAGGAGAGAGAAGACCTTCAAGACAAGCTTAGTTCAGTTGCAGTGGGTGACAAGGATGGCATATTTTCAATATTAACGAAGATGCAGCATCGGACATCCACAAAACCCATTGATCGCATCGCCGGCCTGTCTCATGGACTCTACACAACTCAATTCCGGCATACTACGAGTCAGCGAGTGAAGAGGAGGCATGGTCAAGACTTGTAGATGTGTTGTGGACGTTCCATCGAAGAGAACTGTTCTTCTTGTACCCGAAGCCTGGGGATGCGGGTGTTCTTTGGCGGCCATCCTGGAACCAGGCCATGTCAGAGGTGCTCCCAGAAGAGGCGTGGTTTGGGTATGCTTCGAATGATGGCAAGTACACAGGCCACTTGATTGAGAAGGCCGAGGTGCGGGGGTTGGCCAAAGCACATCCACAAAACTCGGAGCGTAAAGGCGAGCTGTGCATACATGATTGCGAGGGTACTCTCCACACCTTCAGCATTGTCGCCTCGCACCAATATCCAATCCCTGATGGTGTGTATGCGCTAGTTGGGAATGAATTTGGGTCCTTTTGTCACACCACCTCCGTTTTTGTGTCATCGGGCATCTTCAAGCAGGCAGGTTCCACAAGGTCTCTGTGTTTCAGATCCCTGATGAAGTGGAGAGGGCACGTTTGAAGAACTCAGGAGTCGCGCAACAGAATTCCAGGCCCCCACTTGCTTGATTTTGTACTCGTTGGACATTATGTACTATGCTAGCAACGGCGGAATTCTGTAATCAAGACGTCGCGGCATTATTCCATCCCCATAATCGGACTTACGAGTCGTCGAATACTCTTTGAAGGTTTCTTCAAGGACGAAAATAAATGTTTGCTAGATTTTAGTCCAAGTTTAGTCGCCCAGAACATTGTCTACTTGCTCGAAATACCACTCGACTCTTCCATAGCATCATCACTGTCAAAATATTCACTCTCTGCGAATTCGATATCGTGATTGACCCCTTCATATATGCATCGCAAGTCACATAGAGCTTGGATGAGTGCTCGCTTTTTGAGAACGTAAATTCTATCTTGACGGCTAGGTTTCGAGGCATCGTTAACGTCTTGATAAACAGCGGCTGTAATCGTAAACGACCAACGATCAGTTCACCGCGTTCTTCCTAGGTAGAATGGCGCAACTACCACTGGGTCACCCTTTTCGTCGATGTTCCGGGTCAAAGTAACCTAGAGAATGGTTGGAGCACTCGCTGTATGGCACCTGCATAGTTCCCACTACGACCTTGTGCATAACATCGAGCGCTGGGTACGAGTTGACAAACGAATCAATGTGTTACCTGTAACCAAAATAAGCATATGATGATAATGGCAGCGTGAAATACTTACATCTGCACGTGAGCAAAGCATCCAATGAGCTTTTCCAATCGCATGAGGTGGCTACGAAAGACACTAGTAAGGACTCGGAAACAAAATGAATGACTCGTTGATATCTGTGGTACTTTGATGAGGAATGCAAACGGGGAAAGAAATTACCCAATGACTTAGCCAGAAGGCAATTTACCAAGGTCCGAGAAAATGTGCTTTACTCGTCTTCTTGGGTCCCTCTACAACGTACACCTCAAAAGCATCTGCCTCTATTGGAAAAGCAGACGAGAGGGCAGACGACCAAGAAGGTGGCAGGCAAAATGGCTCGTAGCGTTTGGTCTTCCGGCTAACCTGACCAGTCTCATGAGACGTATGTATCACCGAAGAGAGAAATAATGTCTACCATATAAACGCCTGCTACACAAAAATCAAAGGCATCCTCATCACTGAACCGATAAGGGCTGAAGACGCCATCAAATGCTCGACATACGACTTCTAGTTAAAACCTTTGGTATAGCTCCAGTGTTAAGATGTGTGAAGGCCAGAGACATTTGCCTGCAGTTCTTGAATGACGACTAAGGCATCCGCGGTCCCCGACAAACGTTGAAAGCGAGTGGCAAGAGACACGGTTTTCGACAGTCCACTTTGACTCTCAGATTCCACTGTGATAACAGGAAGAGGGGAAGAACGTGGAGCGAATACATTGTGTGTGCGGGTCGATGAATGAATAGTGGTCCCGCAAATCTTGATCGACCCGTGGAGAACAGTTAGTTTGTAAGTTCCCAAGAAACAGATTGTGTCGGATGAACTGAGGACAAGTAGGGTGGCCGCACCTTCGCCAAATCCAAAGAAGGAAAGTTCCTCTGAGGTCAGAATAAAGGTATTCTGGTCAAGTATGGGATAAAATATCGAAAGGATATCGGGTTCCTCAGGAATAGTGTTACGATTTTTACCCCTTTTTTCATCTCTTTGCCCCTATCTCTACCCTAACCCATTATCGCCAACCACTATTGCCCAACCAGCACTTAACTCCACTTATTCGACATCTTGCTTCAACCTTAGACCCCTTCTCTCACCTAGTCAAGCACTCCCTTTGAACTCTCCATATGCAGCAAGCCACATGCTCCCTAGTTCTCACCGGATGCTTCTGCCTCAGTAAACACCGGCACCTAAATAGTAATCAACAGTCACATATGACCTATGTATTTAAGTAGTACAGCTCTTGCTGGTAAAACCCAGCTTCGAGCTAAGTTATAATCATACCAACTTATGCTACAACAAGCTCACCTCCTCTGCCAAAGAACTAAGGACTTAAGCCTTGTCTTCATGCTAGTCAGTGACTTCACTGGGAATACTCGAACGTGAAGTAGCTGGTTGTTTGTCATTGTTAGAGTCACGTGAAGGTTGGGTCTAACAATTAGCTCGAAGCTTCCTCACCCTCTTTTCCTTACATGCTTGCTGTGAAGGAAAAGACTGTATGACCTTGCAAAACCTCAACCTTGCCCTCCTCACCATCCCAGGTGCCATAGGCATCGTAGCCTTGATTGTAATAGTCTGGTTCTACTACTGACTCATCATCGACTGCCTCCTCCCCCTCACACGTTTCTTCAACCATTTCTATGTCGTCTTCCCAAGAAGGGCAGGGCAGCTGCCCACCCACGGACCAGGACCAGCGCTCCCTCCAGACCCAGAGGTCGACAAAGACCTGGAAGGAGAAGTTCCTCAGCCGCAAACACCCCAGCCAAACCTTGGAAGACCCTGCCACACCTACCCCCCACCGATCCCCCTGCCCCCACCTACCCACCACCAAATCCCCCCACTCATACCTGCTGCCAGAGATCCTGGCGATTCCAATACCCCCTCCCTCTGGTGAGTCTGTGCTCAGCTGGACCTCATCGACTTCCTCAACCGGGCCGAGAATGCCAGGACCGCTCAGAACAACCAGCGTGGAACAAGTAATCGAGGAATACCATGCCACACACCAACCCCTGGCCCCTCCACCCGATGATCCGACACCACCATCCGCGGTCCCATCAGGGGCCCCTGTATCAATATATCCCCATCCCTATTGATGACCCTCAATGATGAGCCGGTCATCCACAGAAGTGTGCATGGCCCACCAGTTGGCCAGTTCCCCCCAGACGACTCTGACGAGCTCCTCCCCCTTCCTCTCTGCCAGTGAGTCTACCCAGCCCCTTGTGGCTACCAGCTCCAACATCCCCTTCCCCACTGGCCCCTGCCCCAATATACAACCATGTCGGGTCTCCCAGCAATACCAGTGACACTGGTCATAGTGACCCTGTCATCCCTACCAGATCCCCTGGCGACTATGACACTGATGGAGGAATCAACTCCGACACCAGTGGTGCCAGGGCACTTCCCTGAGCCACAAGATCCTTCCTGGGATCTGGATACTCAAACGTCTGGATCGATCTCACCGATGATGAGTAGGGCAGTAGCAGCAGATGAAGTAGAAGTGTATATACAAATGGTGAGGCCCCAGCTGAACACATTGGAAGGAACCCCGGAAATGGAGGAACAGACATGGGAACAGTATCTTGATTTAGCTGCTAGCCAATACCAATTTTTACAGCATTTCAAGAACCTAAAACCAATAGCAGAATGAGCCAGCAGCCAGGATACCGACTTTGCGACCAGAGCACTAATCAATCAGGCCAAAACCCAGGCTGCTGACTATGTAAACGCCTGAGAAGATGCAAAATTCTGAATCATGCTATTTGCTGGAGCAGGAACCAGAAGAGTGCTGGACCCTCCTCCGGGCAAGCACCCTTGCAAGCCAGAACCGAATGAAAGCCAGGCCATCGAAGCCCTTCCCTGCAAGGGTTGACTGGCTCATATGAATGAGACAAGAAGGCACTGAGAAGATGTAGCATGAATTGAGAAGGAGCTGAAAGAAGCATGAGCCAACTAGCCGAAACCAAACCAACCCTGGATGGGTCCCGACCGAGGGACCAATCACCTGGCTCACCCCATCCATCCGCAGATCCCGACCTCGCATCACTCCCAGGATACCCTGGCAACAAACCACCTGAACTGGCCAATGAACAATCCTGCCCTGCCCATGGAAGTGGTGACTTCTGACTAAATGTCAAACCCATCCTTGTAAATCCCCCTGCACTCTTCAAAGGAGAATCTGATGACATCCAGCAATTCATCCTCGACTGCGAACTGTATTTCCAAACCTTCCAAGGATTCTTTGCCGATGCTAACCACGTCGTATTTGCCATCTCCCACATGGTGGACCGAGCCAAGCGATGGTTCGTCACCCTGCAAAGAGACCTCATATCCCGCAGTAGGGGACACCATCGATTCCCCTCCTGGTACGACTTCCAGCTTGCCCTCACTAAGCACTTCGAGGACCCTGCCGTTAAGGAAAAGCATCATCAGGCGATGATGGAGCTTAAATGGCAGGTCGGTTGCAAAACAGCCATCGAGTACTTCCAGAAGCTCGAGGACCTTGCCATTAAAGCAGGACTATGAGATCAGACCGACGAGCGGGGACAGATGACGATGGCCCTCAAGGGAGGAATCCCTGAGGGAATGCTGAATCGAATTTCTGACATCGGCATCCTTGTCCCCGATGGCTACTATGAATGGAAGGATCGAATTCGAAGCAATGACGAACACCGACAATGCAACAAGGTTGTAAACAGCATGCTACATCCGGGACGAGTCGTCAAACCACCTGCACACAACTACCCCTCAGCTGCTGCACCCCGAACAACCCCACCCACACCTCTCCTCTCTGGCGACCAATGAACCGGAACTGGCACAACCTATGGCAGCCAGGGACGACCCATGGACGTAGATCACCTTTGACAGAAGAATGAAGGCCGATGCTATAATTGCGATGAGAAAGGACATATGGTCCGAGAATGCCCAAAGCCGAAGAAACCCAGACCCCCGCTGATGAGAGCAGATCCGCACCATGCCATTGCACAGACTTGAGAACGAATATAGCGGAAATGTTGAAATGATACGACTGGAAGCGGCATCGAGGAAGTAAAAGATTAGGCCGACGAGCGAGCGATTATGCTCGGTCGGCCATGGACAAAATTAGTTCTAGTCATCATTGTTGAAATGTAATAGTACTTATGCCAGCCTGTAGCACCTCCATACGAGTAAAAATACCAAACCATTACGAACCCAGAAGAATTCGCAGGAAGAAGCCAGCACAAACGACGGGCTGAGCTTGCATGTCCTTGTGACCAATCAGAAGTCCCCACATGAAGTGCTACAGAACTCACTTCTGATGAGGGCTTTGGACGAAGTGATCCCAACTTCGTCAGAAGAGCTAGCATGGGAGAAACTGGTCGCAAAGCATCCCAGGGAGCAAAAACAAGACCGCTACCTCGACTAGCGAAGGGGGCCGAACGGGGGCCTGCATGCAATATAGGTCTCGCCTTCCCCCTGTTGCACCAGCTTGTACCCATCCCTGCCCCCCACTTCCCCTACGACCATTCTGGCGTGGGAATTGGACCATGAAGCCATGGGGTCAAACATTTGACTCAAAACCAACAATGACCAACCACCTGAACCTATCCCTTGTCAAATCGATACCCCCATGACCCCAACGAGTGGCTCAAGCCTTGGAGTGCTTGAATGGACCTGGAGAGCCCTCTAACTGTGCTCCCATCAGCGATGGGCACCCTGCTGTTGGGTACACAAGACCTGACAATGAGAGGTGACCGATGACCTCATTCAGCACTATCCGGGCTGTGAACCGCTCAGTCTGCCCTCGAATGGCTGGAAGAATTAAAACAGCCCCGACAATATATCCATGAACCTGCTCTCACGGATGATGACCTCCTCAAGGTACAACTCGAAACCCTGGAAGAATTGACAGACCCTCTTGGCCTTACTGCCCTGATCGACAGCGGCTGCAATGGAAGCTCTATTAACAAAACCTTTGTTGACAAACACCAACTTAAGACCCGACTGAGGCCCACCCGAGTTGATGGTGTTCAATGCTGATGGAATGGAATCAAGCAGGAGAAATCTGTAAAGTACGTTGAATTCCAGGACTAAAGATCGGAGAACCATATCGAATAAAATCGACCTTGTGGTCATGGACCTAGGGGACCAAGGATGCATTCCTATGGGCATGACTGGCTACACCGCCACAGGTCCCCTGCGTCAACTGGAAAACGGGTCAGCTCACCTTTGATTTGCCACTGTCTGGCATTGAACCAGTTCCACCTCCCCGATGGTGTCGGAGTTGTGGGATGAAGAGCTGGAAGAGGGAGAGTACCATCCAAGCAGTCGACATGTGAGGAGATGTCTCTATGTGCCCACGTCGCCAATGACCTGGCCGCTGAAGCCAGCCAAAGGAAAACCAGGAAGGACCTTTGAAGAGATGGTACCCAACTGGTGCCGGGACTTCCGGACCAATTCGAGAAAGAAAACTTCGATGTGGCTCCCACCTGTGCAAGCTTTGATGGGACCATGCCATCGAACTCATCCCCAATGCCAAATCCACCCTCGACTGTAAAATCTACCCACTAAATCCCCGGAACAGGAGGAATTTGACAAGTTCCTCGACGAGAACCTTGCCTCTGGCCATATCAGACCCAGCAAGTCCCCCATGGCCTCCCCCTTCTTCTTCGTCAAGAAGAAGGATAGGAAGCTGAACGTCCGGTACAGGACTATCGCAAAGCTCAACGAGATGACCATCAAGAACCGCTACCCACTACCGCTCATCTCGGAGCTCATGGACAAGCTCAAGGGGTCGAAGTACTTCACCAAGCCGACGTACGATGGGGATACAATAATGTGCGCATCAAGGAAGTAAAAGACGAGTGGAAGGCGGCATTCCGCTCACCAACCGAGGACTCTTCGAAATTACCGTAATGTTCTTTGGCCTGAATAACTCCCCTGCCACCTTCCAGTGGATGATGAACGACATCTTCAAGGACCTCATCGCCACCGGCAAGGTAACCATTTACCTCGACGACATCCTTATCATGTCGATGGACCGAGGACGAGCATCGACAACTAGTCCGACAGTACTCGCCACCCTCCGCCAACACAAGCTATACCTCAAGGCAGAGAAGTGCGAGTTTGAGATGCTGAAGACGGAGTACCTGGGAGTCATCATCAGCGAAGGATCGATACAAATGGACATGCAGTAAAGACCAAGGGAGTAACCGAGTGGCCAAGGCCAACCAAGAAGAAGGAACTGCAGTGCGTTCCTTGGATTCACCAATTTCTACCGACGATTCGTCAAGGACTACAGCAAGATCGTATGACCCACTTTCAAGCTCATGACCAAGGAGCCATGGATATGGGGAGCGGCATGCAGCAACAGGCATTCGAGGATTTGAAGACGACTAGTGAAGGACGTCGTCCTGGCCATCGCCCCACCGATGAAGGGAAGTAATGAGTAGAGGCAGACTGGAGCGAAGAATGCAATTTGGGGCAGTACTCTATGCAGCAGCAGGGCCCATCGTGGTGATGGTCGCCTTCCTCTCGAAGGCGCTGGGTCACAAGAGCGAAACTACGAGATATACGACAAGGAACTGCTCGCCATCATGCATGCCCTTGCCGAATGGAGACACTACCTCATGGGTGCTGCCAGAGTTTGAAATCTGGTCGGACCACCAAAACCTCCAATACTTCCGACAGGATGCAGAAGCTGAATGGAACGACAAGCTCGATGGGTCACCGAGCTCGACTGAATACCATTTCACCCTCACCACAAGCCAGGCACTGCAAACCGAAAGGCAGACCTCCTCATCGACAAGCAGACCATGACCAGGGCCCAAATGACAACCAAGAATTCACGTGCCAATGGAACAACTACTTCGCAGGAGACATGCCAACCATATGTCCAACTGGAGGAAGAGGTCGAGAAGAGGACAGAGAGCGGATTGACCTCGGAAGACATGGGACCTGGGGACAAAGGACGTCACTCTCGGCCATGAACGAGGAATCACCACAGGGGAGGGTCTACTGGTACGACGTCAGGATATACGTCCCACAGGATGACCACTGCCAGCCAAGGCGAAATCATCTTGTCCTCCCACGACCACATGATGATGGGACACCCAGGAATCGAGAAGACGAGGGAACTAGTGACAGAGGAACTACTGGTGGCCCAAGTTGGGAAAGGACGTGAAAGATACGTCAAGGGATGTGAAAGTGTGCCAGAAAAGACACGCAAGGCCAAGAATGCGTGCCCACCCGAACGCGACCCGACGAACCATGGTCGCACATCTCCGTCGACATGATCACTGGCTACCAGCCCTCGAATGGCCATGATGGATCATCGTCATCGTCGACCGATTCTCAAAGGAAATCATACCAGTCCCCTGCAAAACCGATCCCCTGTCATCAGAAGGATGGGCCAAGATACTGACGAGACCATGTCTACGCCCACCATGGCATGCAGACCAAAAGTAAATTAGCGATGAGGACCCCAATTCGTCTCCAAATTCATCAAGGACCTATAGCTGCTCCTCGACAGGACTGGCAAAACTAAACGAGCCTACCACCCCCAGACCGATGGACAGACAGCTGCGCCAATCAAGAAGTTGAAAAGTACCTACAACTCTTCATCAACTTCGACAAGACGACTGGGCATGAATGGCTACCCCTGGCAGCATTCCAACACAACAACCGAGTCCATTCTGGCCACTGGAAAAGCCCCTTCAAGGTCAACCATAATGACACCCATGCAACAACTCCCCCGACACCTTCCGAGTGGATGATGAACGATGCCGCCAAGGACTTCATCGCCACAATGAAGGTAACCATGAAGAAACCCAACGCCGCCCTGGAGAAGGCGGCAGACCAGATGAAGAACACCTATGACTCGTACGAAGACTCGAACTCCCGCAGTCTGACTACAAACTGGAGACAAGGTCTGGCTAGACAGTGACAAACCTCCACCTACCCCGACCAAAGAAGAAGCTGACGACAAACGAGTAGGACCATTCATCATTAGCCAAAGTCGGAGCAATCATGCATACAACTAAAACTACCGAACCTGGACATCCACCCAGTCTTCAATGAAGAACTACTCACTTCAATACATCCACCAACATTCCCCAACCAAACTATTGAACCACCACCACCACCAGACATTATCAACGACGAAGAAGAATACGAAGTCGACTGATCGTAGACAGCCCACCCGACGAGTACGAGGAAAGAAAAACAACCATCGCTACTTCGTCACGACTACCTGGTCAAGTGGAAGGGCTATGGGGATGAAGAAAACCAATGGGTACGAGAAGACCTACTTGAGCAATGCACGAGAAGCAATTGGACGACTTATAAATTAAGCAAGAAATAGGTTTTGTGGCAGTCAGGACGACTGCCTTAAATAGGGGGAGATGTTATGATTTTTACCCCTATTTTCGACCGGTGTTAACCCCTATCCCAACCCGTAACCACTCACCCTCCATTGCTATCCACCAAATGCTTCGCCCCACTGAAAGGACGCTTGAAGGATGGTGCTTCGCTCCTACCCAGGGAGCTTCTCCTTCAACTTACCATTTCGAAGTCTTACCCATGGACTTACCAGCACTGCTTCTGGCTCAGTAAACACCGGCGATAAATGGTGGACAACAGTCCATAAGACATGTATTTAAGTAGGGTAAAAATCACTGGTACAACCCCAGCTTCGAGCTAAGTTATAAAATACCAACTTATGCCAACACTCACCCTCTTGTAGTGCTAAGAACTAAGGACTTGGCCTTCTTGCTAACAGATGACTTCACCGGGAATACTCGAACCGAAGTAACTGGTTGTTTGTTGTTGTTAGAGTCACGTGAAGTTTGGGTCTAACACCAACCGTGATGGTGTGTTCTTCTTCCCTCATATGCAGTGGGTGCGTTCATCGACGATGCTTTTGACTTCGTATTCTTCTTCATCGTTGATGATGTCTGGTGGTGGTGGGGGGTCTTTTTGCTGGTTGGGGAATGAAGGCGGCACATATGGTGTCAAGAGGGATTCGTTGAAGACAGGATGAATTCACCAGGTGATTGGTAGCTTTAGTCAGTATGAGGAGGCGCCGACCTTGGCAGTAATGGGGAATGGTCCTACACGTTTGTCGTCGAGTTTCTTTTTGGGTTGGGGAAGGTGGAGGTTCGTTGCATCTAGCCAGACCTTATCATGGACTTTGTAATTGATCACGGGCTGTCTTCGCGAGTTGTATGCCTTTTTCATCTGGTCAGCTGCCTTAAGGAGGGTGGCATGGGTTTCTTCGTGAATCTTCTTCATGGAGGCAGCGAAGTTGTTAGTGGCAGGGTTGTGTCGAGGTCAGTGAGTGTTGGAGGTGGCAATACATGGGTGTCGGCTGTAGTTGACCTCGAAGGGGCTCTTTCCTGTCGACATGTGTATGCGGTTATTGTGTTGGAACGCCGCCAGAGGCAGCCACTCCACCCAATCATCTTGTCGGAAGTTGATAAAAAGGCGTAAGTACTTCTCAACTTCCTGATTGGCACGTTCTGTCTGGCCGTCGGTCTGTGGGTGATAGGCGGTGGAGGGATTGCCGGCAATGTCGAGGAGAGTATACAAGTCTTTGACAAATTTGGAGACAAATTGGAGTCCCCGGTCACTAATCACCTTAGTGGGCATGCCATGGTGGGCATATACATGGTCTTGTAGTATCTTCGCCCATCCTTCTGACGATAGTTCTGTCGTGCAGGGGACCAGTATGATCTCTTTTGAGAATCGGTCGACGATAATGATGATTGCGTTGTAGCTGTTCGAGTCTGGTAATCCGGTGATCATGTCAATGGAAATATGGGACCATGGCTCAGTCGGGATCACGTTAGGGTGTAGCGGCGCATTTCTGGCTTGCATCCTTGTCTTCATTCGTTGACACATCTCACACCCCTTGACGTACGTCTCGAATGTCCTTCTGCAACTTGGGCCACCAGTAGTTCCTCTGAACCAGCTCCCTCGTCTTCTCGATCCCTGGATGTCCTGCCATGATATGGTCATGGGAGGACGAGATGATCTTGCCTCGCAAGGCGGTGTCTTGGGGCACGTAAATCCTCCCGTCGTACCATAACATTCCTTCACTCCTGGTGATTCCTCGTTCATGTCGAAGTGAATCCGCTATCCCCTTATCCCATCGACCAGAGTCCTCCATCGCATCTCTGATCCTTTTCTCAACTTCCTCTTCCGTCGGTAGCACTGTTGCCCGAATGTCGAGGGCCGTGAAGTAGTGGTCGGGTAGCACCATCATTTCCATGATTGTCGTTTGTCTGGTCGTGGTCTGCTTGTTGGCTGAGGAGGTCGGCTTTTTGGTTGGCGGTGCCGGGTTTGTGGTAAAGGGTGAAGTGGTATTCGGTGAGTTCAGTTACCCATCGGGCTTGGCAGTGATTTAGTTTTTGCGGCTGACGGAAATATTGAAGGTTCTGATGGTCGGACCAGATTTTGAAAGTCTGGCTTGCGCCCATTAGATAGTGTCTCCATTCGGCGAGAGCGTGCATGATTGCAAGCAGCTCTTTGTCATATATTTCATAGTTTCACTCAGTGATGGTGAGGGCCTTCGAGAGGAAGGCAACTGGTCGCCAGAGAGTGCCCTGTTGCTGAGATAGTATGGCACTGATTGCTCCTTTGCTTGAATCCGCCTCTACCCAGAACTTCCCTTCGTCGGTTGGGATTGCCAGTACAATGTCTTCCCCTAGCCTCTTCTTCAGCTCCTCGAACGCTTGCTGCTGTGCAGCTCCCCATATCCATGGCATCTTTCTGGTGAGTTGCATCATGGGTCATACAATTTTGCTGTAGTCCTTGACGAACCGTCGGTAGAAGTTTGTGAATCCAAGGAACGACTGGAGTTCTTTCTTCTTGGTTGGTGTCGGCCATTCAGTTACTCCCTTTGTCTTTACTGCATCCATCTGTATTGATCCTTCACTGATGATGACACCCAGATACTCCGTCTCCAGCGTCTTGAACTCGCATTTCTCCGCCTTGAGGTATAGCTTGTGTCGGCGGAGGGTGGCAAGCACCTGTCGTACTAATTGTCGATGCTCGTTGCGGGTGCGGGACATGATAAGGATGTCGTTGAGGTAGATGGTCACCTTGCCAGTGGCGATGAGATCCTTGAAGATATCGTTCATCATCCACTGGAAGGTTGCGGGGGAGTTGGTCAGGCCGAAGAACATAACATCACGGTGGGTTCGAAGAGTCCCCGGTTGGTACGACATGCTGCTTTCCACTCGTCATCCTCCTTGATACGCACATTATTGTAACCCCACCTCACATCCAGTTTGGTGAAGTATTTCGACCCCTTGAGCTTGTCCATGAGTTCTGAGATAAGTGGGAGTGGGTAGTGGTTTTTGATGGTCATCTTGTTTAGTTTCCGATAGTCTTGTATGGGGCAAAGCTTCCCATCCTTTTTCTTGACAAAAAAGAACAGGGAGGCCATCAGAGACTTACTGGGTCTGATATGGCTGGAGGCAAGGTTTTCATTGAGGAACTTGTCTAGTTCTGCCTGCTCGTGGGGATTAAGGGGATAAATTTTACAGTCAAGGGTTGATTTTGTGTTAGGGATTAGCTTGATGGCATGGTCCCATGGCTTTTGGGGCAGGAGCTCATCAAAGTTTTCTTTAGCGAATAGGTTGTGGAAATCCCGACACCAGTTGGGTACCATTTCTTCAAAGGTCCTCTCCGGCTTCCTTTGCTGGCCGCAGCTGCCAAGTCATTGGCGATGTGGGTGCATATTCGAATTTCCTTGGTCATGTCGACTGCCAGAATGGTCTCTCCTTCTTCTAATTCCTCATCCCACCTATCATCTGGGTCCACATTGGGAAGGTGAAATCAACTTGGTTGGCAATGACAACATGCGAATATGAGCTGGCTGGTTTTCCAGTTGACCAAAGGGTTGTGGTGGCACAGCCAGTCATGTCCAAGGAAGACATCTTTCGTTCCTAGGTCTGTGATGGCCAGGTCAATTCATTCGCTGTGCTCCCTGACCTTCATCCATAGCTCAACATACTCGGTGATTTCTCCTGCACAGTTCCTTGTTCTGTCTGCATTGAACACTGGGATTGGGTGGGCCATAGGTTGGGTTTTAAGCTGATGCTTGTCGACAAAGGCCTTGTTGATCAAACTCCCAGTACAGCCGCTGTCTATCAGGGCAGAGGCTGCAAGGTTTTGTCAGTTCTCCAGGGTTTCGAGTTGTACATCAGCAAGGAGGTCTTGTCCTTGGGAGCAGGTGGCATGGATATATTGCCATGGTTGTTTTAATTCTTCCAGTGCCATTCGAGGGTGGATGAGCGAGTCATGGCCCAGATGCTTCAAATGAGTTCGTCGGTTACCTCTTGTTGTCAGGTCTTGTGTACCCAACATAGTAGGGTGCCCATTGCTGATGGGAGTGCAGCATAGAGGGCTCTCCAAACCCATTTGGCACTCCAAGGTTTGAGCCACTCATTGGGGTTGTGAGGGTACTGGGGCATTGGGGATGATTCAGGTGGTTGGTCATTGGTGGTGAGTCAAATATTCTGTCCCCATGGCTTCATGGTCCAGTTCCCTTTGCCATCATGGTCATAGGGGAAATGGGGGGAGGGAATAGATACATAGCTGGTACAATGGGGTGATGGTGTCCTCTGGGGTGTGCAGGCCCCTGTTCAGCCCCCTTCACTGGCCAAGACAGCCTGCTCGCTGGGACATTTGTCAGGAGGGATCCCAGGCGGTCTTCTGGTCAGGATCACCTTGTCCGTGGGACAGAAGTGAGCCACAGCCAGTGGGGATGATCGGTCTCATGGTGATGGGTAGTGCACAAAAAGAAACCTGACTCTAGATTGTCAATCTAGAGTCTATCTCTCACTCTAACACACACACACTCAAAATCACCAATTAAGTTTGAGGTGGAGTATGGTAGAAGCACTCTTAACCTAGATTTGATAGTTTTGTCTTGAATTCAACTTCTATTCAAGGCTTTGTAAATGTTTACACAAGATACACTATCGTGACAGCAAGGTATAAGTGCAAAGGGATTTTTGTAGGTATATTTGAGTTGTTTAGACTCAGATAACTTTGTCTAGGTGCTAAAAAAGCTGATCTAGATTTACTTTCAAACCAAAACAATTAAAGAACACACTGGTTCTACAAAGAGCACACAGACTCTGACTACACAAGTTCGCAGACTTGAGATAAAGAAGCACACAGACTTCTATGAAGGATACACAGATCCTGACTTCAAGTACACAGACTTGCAAAGAGTACACAGACTCTAGAGCACACAGACTCTTCGATTGTTCAAATTCTAAGTTCTCTAGGCTTTTCTACTTCGTCTAGATCGATGCTGTTCACTTGGTTGACTTTGTAAAACTTATTCATGCAGTCAAGGACATGCACTTATAAAATCCTTTATTTGACTTGGTAGCTATGAGCCACTAGCACAAACGAGGGGAAATGCTTTCCTGCTGTTATGCGTCTAGATGGCAGTAATTTATAGTATTCTATGTCTAGGTATAGGGGTCTTGTATCTAGGTCATTATGGTACAATACAAGCTTTATTTTACAAACAATGGGTCATGTATTTTCAAGGATTGTGTGATTCTGAGACGTTTATTCATTGTCTCAGAGCTCCTGCGGTCTATTCTATTATCTAGGAGTGCCCCACCAGTCTGTAGGTCCTCTGTTATTCAATCTCGGAGAGCCACATGGCTTCCTTATTCATTCCTCGCAGCAGTGCACAAGTTGCTGAGGTGACTGCCGATCTCCTAGATCGATCGAGGGTACCAAGATTGTATTCCGTGATCGCGAATCGATCACATCAAACATCTCGATGCCTGGTACACCTATTTTTATCTTCTAGGGTTGTGGGCAACGCCGTCAGGTGGTCTAGATCATAGACAACAACCTTAGGTTTTGTCCTGACTTCGGTAGAGGTCCTTTTCATAAGTTATCTTTTTGTTTCAAGGACTTAGAGACTTGATCTAGATGCTCGTTTTACTTCCTGTTTGGTCTACTGTCATGGCTGTGTCCCCTAGATTTGACTTAGTGCGTCTGTTTAGGTGGGGAATAGTCTTTTGATTCAAAGGCATAGAGGGTTGGCCCATCCAGGTACTGTCCCTGTGTCTGTTTTGACTCCAGTTAACTCAACAACCAATCTAGTAGTAAGCTATCAGTGTGAAGTCTCCACTATAGCCCTCAATACAGCATCTAGATCGCAAATAATGCTTTATTTTCACAAAATTTGTGGGTAGCCTGATACCCAGCATATCACTGCAGCCGCCCCCCAAGCTGCTCCACCGGCACCACTTCCCCCTGGTGACCGACGAACCGGAACTGGCACAACTTATGGTGGCCAGGGATGACCCATGGATGTAGACCGCCTTCGACAAAGAAACGAGGGCCGATGCTATAATTGTGATGAGAAGGGACATATGGTCTGAGAATGCCCAAAGCCAAAGAAGCCCAGACCCCCATGATCTTGAGAACAGATCTGTGCAGCCATCACATGACTTGAAAATGAGTACAGCGCCGCAGACGAAGGAACGACTAGTGGCATCGAGGAAGTAAAAGATTAGGCCGACAAGCGAGTGATTCCGCTCAGTCAGCCATGGACGAAATTAGTTCTAGTACATTGCCGTTGAAATGTAATAGTACTCATACTGCACCTGTAGTACCTGTACGAGTAAAAATGCCAATGCCAATTATGAACTCAGAAGAATCGCAAAAGAAGAAGTCAGCACAAATGATGGGCTGGCCTGCATCCGTCCTTGTGACCGATCAGATGCCCCCACATGATGCACCATGACTCACTTCTAGTGAGGGGACAGATGAAGTGACCCTGACTTTGTCAGAAGAGTTAGCATGGGAGCCCTCCCCCCCAGTGATATGCTGGGTATCAGGCTACCCACAAATTTTGTGAAAATAAAGCATTATTTGCGATCTAGATGCTGTATTGAGGGCTATAGTGGAGACTTCACACTGATAGCTTACTACTAGATTGGTTGTTGAGTTAACTGGAGTCAAAACAGACACAGGGACAGTACCTGGATGGGCCAACCCTCTATGCCTTTGAATCAGAAGACTATTCCCCACCTAAACAGATGCACTAAGTCAAATCTAGGGGACACAGCCATGACAGTAGACCAAACAGGAAGTAAAACGAGCATCTAGATCAAGTCTCTAAGTCCTTGAAACAAAAAGATAACTTATGAAAAGGACCTCTACCGAAGTCAGGACAAAACCTAAGGTTGTTGTCTATGATCTAGACCACCTGACGGCGTTGCCCACAACCCTAGAAGATAAAAATAGGTGTACCAGGCATCGAGATGTTTGATGTGATCGATTCGCGATCACGGAATACAATCTTGGTACCCTCGATCGATCTAGGAGATCGGCAGTCACCTCAGCAACTTGTGCACTGCTGCGAGGAATGAATAAGGAAGCCATGTGGCTCTCCGAGATTGAATAACAGAGGACCTACAGACTGGTGGGGCACTCCTAGATAATAGAATAGACCGCAGGAGCTCTGAGACAATGAATAAACGTCTCAGAATCACACAATCCTTGAAAATACATGACCCATTGTTTGTAAAATAAAGCTTGTATTGTACCATAATGACCTAGATACAAGACCCCTATACCTAGACATAGAATACTATAAATTACTGCCATCTAGACGCATAACAGCAGGAAAGCATTTCCCCTCGTTTGTGCTAGTGGCTCATAGCTACCAAGTCAAATAAAGGATTTTATAAGTGCATGTCCTTGACTGCATGAATAAGTTTTACAAAGTCAACCAAGTGAACAGCATCGATCTAGACGAAGTAGAAAAGCCTAGAGAACTTAGAATTTGAACAATCGAAGAGTCTGTGTGCTCTAGAGTCTGTGTACTTGAAGTCAGGATCTGTGTATCCTTCGTAGAAGTCTGTGTGCTTCTTTGTCTCAAGTCTGCAAACTTGTGTAGTCGGAGTCTGCATGCTCTTTGTAGAACCAGTGTGTTCTTTGATTGTTTCAGTTTGAAAGTAAATCTAGATCAGCTTTTTAGCGCCTAGACAAAGTTATCCGAGTCTAAACAACTCAAATATACCTACAAAAATCCCTTTGCACTTATACCTCACTGTCGCAATAGTGTATCTTGTGTAAACATTTACAAAGCCTTGAATAGAAGTTGAATTCGAGACAAAACAATCAAATCTAGGTTAAGAGTGCTTCTACTGTACTCCACCTTGAACTTAATTGGTGATTTTGAGTGTGTGTGTGTTAGAGTGAGAGATAGACTCTAGATTGACGATCTAGAGTCAGGTTTCTTTTTGTGCACTACCCATCACCGAGCACATCAGCGGCTGTGGGGGAATAGTTATGTGTGGGTGGTCTAGTGCCAGATCGCCCTGGGTGAAGCATGCTGTTTACGACCTTGTTTTGTTGTTGATGCTCATTGTTGCTTCGGATTTGTTCCTTCCACTCATAGTAACCATCAGGGATGAGGATGCTGATATCAGAGATTTGGTTTATCATTCCTTCAGGAATTCCCCCCTTAAGGGCCATCGTCATCTGTCCCCACTTGTTGGTCTGGTCTCATAGCCTGGCTTTGATGGCGAGGTCTTCAAGTTTCTGGAAGTACTCGATGGCCATTTTGCAGCCGACCTGCCACTTAAGCTCCATCATCGCCTGGTGATGCTTTTCTTTAACCGCGGGGTCCTCAAAGTGTTTGGTGAGGGCATGCTGGAAATTGTACCAGGAGGGGAATCAATGATGCCCTCTGCTGTGGGAGATGAGGTCCCTCTGCAGGGTGACAAACCATTGCTTGGCTCAGTCTGCCATGTGGGAGACAGCGAACATGACGCAATTGGCATTGGCGAAGAATCCTTGGAAGGTTTGGAAATACAATTCACAGTCGAGGATGAATCGCTGGATGTCATCAGATTCTCCTTTGAAGAGCATGGGGGGGTTGACGAGGATGGGTTTGACATTTAGTCAGAAGTCACCAATTTCCATGGGCAGGGCAGGATTGTGGGGCAGCCAGTTTGGCGGCTTATTGCCAGGGTATCCGGGGAGTGATGCGAGGTTGGGATCTGTGGATGGATGGGGTGAGCTGCTGATTGGTCCCTCGGTTAGACCCATCTGGGCTGGGGTTTGGTTTCAGCCAGTTGGCTTCTCACTTCTTTCAGCTCCTTCTCGATTTGTGCTACGTCTGCTTGTGCCTGTCTGTCTCGTTTGTATGAGCCGGTCAACCCCTGCAGGGAAGGGCTTCGATGACCTGGTCTTCGTTCGACTCTGCCATGCAGGGGTGCTTGCCTGGAGGAAGTTCCAGCATCTTCCAGTCCTGCTCCAGTAACTAGCATGATTTGGAACTTTGTGTCCTCGTGGGCATTTACATAGTCAGCAGCCCAGGTTTTGGCCTGATTGATCAGTGCTCTGATCTTGGCTTCGCTGGTGGCTCGCTCTGCTACTGGTTTTAGGCTATCAAAACACTGTAAAATTTGGTATTGGCTAGTGGCTAAATCAAGATACTGTTTCCATGTTTGCTCCTCCATTCCTGGGGTTCCTTCCAATTGATCCAGCTGGGGTCTCACTGTTTGTATATACACTTCTATTTCATCTGCTGCTACCGCCCTACTCATCATCGGTGAGATCGATCTGGACGTTGGAGTACCCAGATCCCAGGAAGGATCTTGTGGCTCAGGGAAGTGCCCTGGCACCACTGGTGTTGGAGTTGATTCCTCCATTGGTGTCATAGTCGCCAGGGGATCTGGTAGGGATGACAGGGTCGCTATGACCAGTGTCGCTGGTATTGCTGGGAGACCCGATATGGTTGTATATTGGAGTGGGAGTGGTGGGGAAGGGGATGGTTGAGCCAGTAGCCACAGGGGGCTGGGCAGACTCATCGGCAGAGAGGAAGGGGGAGGAGTCGTTGGAGTCATCTGGGGGGAACTGGCCCACTGGTCGGCTGCATGTGCTTCTGTGGACGACCAGCTTGTCGTTGAGGGTCATCGATAAGGATGGGGATATATCGATATGGGGGCCTCTGTTGGGGCCACAGATCATGGCATCGGATCGTCGGTAGGAGGGGCCAGGGGTTGGTGCACAGCATGGTACTCCATGATTACTTGTTCCGCACTGGTTGTCCCGAGCGATCCCAGCACCCTCGGCCTGATTGAGGAAGTTGACGAGGTCCAGCTGAGCATGGACTCGGCAGAGGGAGGGGGTATCAGAATCACCAGGATCTCTGGCAGCGGTATGAGCAGGGGGATTTGGTGGTGGGTAGGTGGGGGCAGGGGGGATCAGTGGGGGATAGGCACAGCAGGGTCTTCCGCAGACTGGCTGGGGTGTTTGCAGCCAAGGAATTTCTCCTTCCAGGTCTTTGTCGACCTCTGGGCCTGGAGGGAGCACTGGTCCTGGTCCCTGGGTGGGCAGCTGCCATGCCCTCCTTGGGAAGATGACATAGAAACAGTTAAAAAAGTGTGTGAAGGGGAGGAGGCAGTCGATGATAAGTTGGTAGTAAAACCAGACTACTATGACCAGGGCTACAATGCCTATGGCAGCTGGGATAGCAAGGAGGGTGAGGTTGGTGTTCTGCGATGTCATATGGTCTTTTCCTTCATGGTGAGCATGTAAGGAAAAGAGGGTGAGGAAGCTTTGAGCTAATTGTTAGACCCAACCTTCACGTGACTCTAACAATGACAAACAACCGGCTACTTTGTGTTCGAGTAATCCCAGTGAAGTCACTGACTAGCATGAAGACAAGGCTTAAGTTCTTGGCTCTTAAGCGAGAGGAGTGAGCTTATGTTCAGCATAAGTTGGTATGATTATAACTTAGCTCGAAGCTGGGTTTTACCAGCGAGAGCTGTCCTACTTAAATACATGTCTCATATATGACTGTTGTCTACTATTTAGATGCCAGTGTTTACTGAGGCAGAAGCAACCAGTCGTGAGTCCATGGGTAGCCGACTCACTATGAAAGGAGAGTTGAAGGAAAGTGCTCAGGTTGGGATGAGAAAGGAGAGGTTAAGGATGAAGCGAAGCATCAACTAGGTGGGGTTAAGCACTGGTTGGTTGATAACGGTAGGTGACAAGTGGTTAGGGTTGGGATAGGGGTGAGATGACGGAAAAAAGGGGTAAAAATCATAACACACTCACCAATCATGGAACATACCTCTGCAAGAGTTTTGATCATGGTTTCAACTGACACTATGTTGATGTTGGTAGTATGGGATACTCTGAGTAATGTTTGTGATGAGGAGACACCATAAAGTGGAATCAACTTTTCTGGTGAATTGAGGAATGAGTTGAGTCTCATGTGTGGCAGATAACCTCACCCTCATTCTCTCCCTCAAAGAGATCTGAAATTGTTGTCTCTGCTCTGCCTATTATCTTTGTTCTGCATAAAGGTAACCTTCCCTTGAGTGTAAATACAACTTTCATTGACTCATCTAGATGATCTCTATTGTATGGTTGAAAGACAGGTCCACTTTCATAAATGTAATAACTCACAATTCAAGATTGGTCAACCATCTCAGGACAACTACAGGCTCGCCACTCCTCACTACGATGAACAGAGATCTTAGCAAGACATCTCCAGCATCAATTGTTAGGAACAATCTAGAAGGTTTTGCCGAGAGTTCAGGGCCTTGTACTTCTACATCTGTAGGTGCATCAGAAATTACAATTGCCTTCAGAAAAAGCATTGGGACTCAACAATTTATAATGCGCTGTTGGAAACTGTTGTGCATAAGAATGTATACAAGACTGTTGAAGAATAAGCTCACGATGTGTCTTCTACCATAGCGAACTGATTATCCGACACTGGCGGTTAATGGACGCCTTGTACACATAAGCTTGCCTGCGAAGGATATCTTCACGAGCTGCCATGCTCGGCAGCGGATGACACCTTGGCAGGAAAGCGAATAGTCTAGAACCTCATAATAAACCAGGCTTTCTTTTGATACAAGTCGAATTTAGCAAAACATCACACCCTCCCGTCTACAGATGCATAGGATCCGACGTCAGTATGCGCACAATGTCAATCAAGACCATCGCATCCCGGAACCCAAATGAAAGGCATACAAGAAAATAAATGCTATAGTAGCACACTGTGCAAGAGTCGCGAAAAACCAGCCCAAAAGGACGGATCACCCACTTGGTGGGACTGCACAGCAGATCAATCGACCTGAGATCAAGTCATGGCTGCTAGTTGTAGAGCTCTACATAGGCAAAGCTTGTAAGCGGTTCATCTAATTTCTTCACGCTCTCGTTGTCTCCACAACTATCCACACATGCGTCTACTGCAACTCAGAAATCAGTGTTTATCTGGCACTATTACAGAAGATTTAGACCAAACTGATTCTGAGAAAATTGTTCTCCTACTACCTAGGCCAGTCTCGAATCTTGACAGCAGAGCGGGTCAAACAAGGCCTTCCCAAACGAAGAGAATGTCATACCATATTCTTCAAACGAGCAGATAAATCGTCCTAATGCTAAGGCCGTCGAAAACATAGCGAAGAGTCAATCCACGAAAGTTCCGTCGCATCACTTTTCTGGTGGTCTGTTGCGGTAACAGTCATGCTCGTGGACATTCAAGTATTAACGATACTTGCAGAGTGCTTGCGGTGGGTCGGATAGAACGACTAGATGTGACCGGTGAGCCGGAACAGAGGCAAGTAGTGGTAAGAGTAAAACTTGTGACAACCTAATTTGCAATTCTTATTTCCGGATCGCCGGCTAATCCTGAGACACAATCCCTCTACTACATAAATGAGCAACCATAGATTGTTAAAGCCATCGATTCTTATGTCCGGATCGCCGGCGTCCCATTGAGCATCGTTGTTCTCCTTCATTACTGTCTTCGTCCATCCTGCCACTAGTAAGTAACATATATGCGCCTCTCATGAACTTTTTTTCTCGTAACAACCAGTTCCTTGATTGCTCAAATCGTAACACCAAATCGCAAGGCCCTGCTTTTATACTAGGGTCTCCCCATCCGTATTATATACATGGTGTGTCTGTTATGTTCTACTAGATCGTCGCCAAGCCCTTCGTGATGGAATTTTAATTCATTCTCGGCGGAGCGTGCAGGATCGTGAGATAAAATATTCCTCTTTTGTCTACCAAAAGACCACTTGGTAACATCGTCCATCATATAAAACACTCTCACTGATAAGCATTGCGCGTCACCGTAAATAAACGGCCGCTAGTCCCAATGACACATCAAGCATTTCAAAAGACGAAGATGAATGTTGTTGCCATGCGCAAACCTTCGCGTGTCCTGTTAGAATGACACACTGCTAAATATGAAGCAAGCACTCACAACTATGCTCGTGATACCAATCGGCCAGTCTGTATATGCGCTGACCATATGCTGTCAATTCTTCCGTGATCTAGTTCTCCTCTTTCCACCGCTATCGCAGCTCTTCCGGTCGACAGATGCCTCATCTGCTCGTAACAGAGAGCTCGGTGGCGAAGGTTTCTGTGACATGCGTACGCGAAAATTCTTCTTGCGATACCCACAAACAGGAAGGGGCATTGAGCGACCCATTCAAGTTGCGGGCGAAGCGTGAAGGATTGCTAAGCACACTGGCAACACATACTTAAGTACCCCCCGGGCCATCAGCACGAGGCACAGCCTTCAGGGTAAAAAATGTTTTGCCGTCCCGGCATCTCCCACAAGCGTTTGATGTTCGACAGTACACACGCGTTTTGTGCCCGTCTATCGTCTGTATGTTGGTTTCTGAGGCCCTTTACTATTCTAACGCATCTGTTTATCTCTCTAGGACGAAGGCGATGACTGATTTGACTAATTGCATTATCTAATTGGTATGGACAACGGTGCGCAGCCCTGGTCCAACGAGAACTTTACCCAGACGACGGGTCCTGCAACTTCCGGTGACGGGCTCGAAGGTTCTGTAATCTCCAGTGCGTCCCACTACCAAGACGCTTCTGCCAGAGCAGAATCTGTTGCAAATGAATCACAGACTCAGCACCCTGGCGACTCTTCAAGACAAGAAGAGTCCTCCACCTCAATTAACGAAGACTTGTCCGTTCATTGGAAGAAGTGCCATGACGCGATTTCCGAATTTGACTCCAACATCATTTCTACGTGGACCGAAGAAATGAACACGATTCTTTTATTCGTGAGTTCTTTCACTCTTTTAGTATTTGATGTCGTTCAGATGAGATGTAGGCTGGCCTTTACTCTGCTATCGTTACCGCTTTTCTCATTGAATCGTATAAGTGGCTTAGCGAGGATACTACCGAAGCCCTTTTAACTCGAATTTCCTCCCAGCTCGACCGAGCGACAAACGCCTCTTCCATTAATGCTCCATTTACACCCTCGAGTTCCAACGTCGTCATCAATGTCGCTTGGTTCTCTAGCCTAATTCTCGCGTTAACCGCGGTTCTCATGGCCATACTCGTCAAACAGTGGCTCGTCCAATACTCCTGGACAAATGGCAGATTTGTTCCACCTCCCCGAGTGGCTGTAGGCCTACGCCAGCTACACTTTACTAGCCTCAACAGCCCTTTCATTGAAGGAAGCATGGCATATGCTCCTCTTCTTCTCATTATAGCACTATTCCTGTTCTTCGTGGGATTGGCTGTCCTCCTTTGGAATCTCAATTCCGTTGTCGCAGGAATAACCTCCGCTCTGATGGGATTTACGACTATTCACTTCATCGCTACGACCATTGCGCCCTCGGTTGACCCAAGTTCTATCTGTCGTTCTATCCAAGCATGGAGTTTCCATCAAGTTGTACTCTTCCGTTTCATTATTTCAGGAGGGGTGCAGCCCTCTATCGATACATGGATAGACATATCCCTGGGTTATGTGGAGGAGAAAAATGAATATCTCTCCTCCGCGCTCTTATGGGTGCACAACCATGCTGTTGCTTGGGACTTCTCTCGCATCCGGTCTGTGTGGAAGTGTGCTAGAAGCCTCGATGACGCGACAGCGCCACAGGTACTTTGTGACGTTTACTTGGATGACCCTTCAGAATCCGGGGAGCCTGTTCTGTCCAAGGCTTACACCGACATCTGGCGGAAGTGGATAGGCGATGAAGAGATCGAAGAAACGTATGGGTTACTACTCCGTACCTTTCCTGACAATTCTTGGGCGAGCAGAAGCCCGGAAGTTAACGCCAATCATGTTGATGCATTCTGCTCCCTCCATTTTGGAATCGTGTACCAGTACAACGATGCACACAGAATATTTAGTGGGCTGTCCAAGCTTATGGATCTCCTTTCGCCATCAGACACCAGGTTGTTGAGCTTACCCATAGATGAGGACAGTAATCCAACGTCAGTTGCTGAGGGGATTGTATTTACCGTCGATTTTGCCGTGACCTCCCGCTGGTCCGGAACCATCGATGAGGGCACGGGTATTCTAGGTAAAGGGTTAATTATACATGGCGTATACGTCGCTCTCATCAATCGTTCCCAAATATCCTCTTTTCTGGCGACACTGATCGACATAGCATGCGTGACATTTCGAGCAACTTCTACACATGAAGCGACTCTCTTTCCCTCGTTAGCAGCAGCAGCGATCAATACCACCCATTTCATAGCCATGCAGATGAACAAGCCTGAGCTAGTAAGCGAAAAGCAACTGCTTAGACTATTTGACGCCATGAAGGCATTTGCAACGTCCCATACCTCTGAAGGCTGCGATATCCTGCAGCGCTGGGCACCCATCCTGCTCCGATACTGCGGAAAATCCGTTTGGGAAGTCTGGAAGGATCGTCAACGGATGCAAGCATCTATAAGTTCACTTTTAGTCGCATTTGACGATCTTCCGTTGAATATTTACGATCCCGACGATCATGCCGATATCCTCGTACTGTTTTTGCTTTACGGCCGTCAAGAAGTGAGCTTTCTTTCCTAGATATCTGATAATCATGCTCACAGAGTTCGCAGAAAAGATTTTGGGTGTATCACCACGCTGCGTTACTCACTAACATACCTATTGATGACTATTACACCCCAGTGGGTGCTCAATGGTGGAAGGAGAGATTGACGCTTGCCGAAATCAGTGCTGTTATACATACCTTGATTGAGACACTGATGGTTCCAACGGCGTTGTCACCTCTAAGCCGAAAATACTTCGACATGCTTTGCGCGCTGCTTTCTGTGCACACAGCGGATGAGGAGATTCTCAACAAAACTGGAGTCCTCCTCGGGACACGGATTAACGAATACCTTTCTTCAAGTACATATGCTGGCTCCAGAGATGCCATTCGTGAGGAGATCCATTCCTGGTCGCAATCCTTACTTCGGGTTTTATCGCATCCTGAGGCAGTCAATTTGCGGTCGGCACTGGGTACGTCTAATCATTCATTCATCTACGTCTTTCATCTGCTGACTCTATGATTCAGCACCAAAAGTTATTCCTATCCTGATCAGCTATGCGAAATGGAATTATCTTTCTGCTGAGGGTACAACAGGCGAATTTATATTCTCGTCCGCTGTCACACTAGAACTGGGTTGCCAGATTCCCGCCACTGACGACATAGTAGAACTGACGACATTGATGGTACAATTCCTGAATGACTGTTATATCTCTGAGGGCCAAGATGCATGGAAAAAGTGGAAGGACGCTGTTTCCCAGTTACCTCTGACTATCTCGGGCCACGAGACTCCGTACACATTGCTGATTCAGAGTATTCAACGCTTAGGTCGCACTGAAGCGGAATTTAACGAGGTAAATGCATGTTGTGTTGTAGTGGGTCCAAAAATAACTAAAAAGAGTGTGAATAGAGATGCAATGAATTCAAGTCAAGATGTGGAGCAGAACAATAACTACTGTCTAAAACAGTTTAACAATAAATGAGGGTTTAAAGAACGGGTAACTCTAAACGATAGCGATTGGACTATAGAGATGTTGCGAGTCTGAGGAAACAATAGATGAAATGCCGGACAAGAAACAATAACGATGAATGGCAATGGAGAAGAATATCAGCCAGCCTGGGACCGATACCCTCCAAAACTAATACCTATAGTCAGTCGAGTTCCACGACCTGTACAACGACTCGGAGGGGTTGAAGTAGTCGCGGAGAGTGCTCGAGGATGGGACCTCTTGCGACGGGGTCTGGCACATAGGGAATGACGAATTAAGGGACGTCGATGGGGCCCCATGGAGGTCAACAGAGGGAACGTTTCCACTTTCACGTGAAATGCAGTTAGGGAGAATTTGGGCACTGAGGACTTGCTGGAACACAGGCTGGGGCTCCACCTTCAGTGACTCGAGGAAAGTATCCAAGGCTGCGCCATTTTCAGGGGAAAGCACGTCGTAGGCACCATGCGAGGAATTCTGCCCTGTCGCAAAAGGAACGGTAATGACCCCGTAAGCACCAGGGTGTTCATGTCTCGCGGTCAGGGAAGCCGTGTGGTTGGGCTGCGCGCCGTTGGTCAACCCCGTTGAATCCAAATCGAATCCCACGGGCGCGCTAGGGTGGAAATCCATAGAAACAAACATCATCTGAATTGGTTCGAGACTGTGACTGGATTTCTCCGAGGCGGGGTTCACGTACGACGTGTATCCTTGAGAGTTGTTGGCGAGGGCGTATGGGAGGCGTGGCGGCTGGGAGTTGTTTAGCGTGTAAGCGTCGGGAAGGTGGCATTGACTGGTTGCATTGGCCCCGGTGTGCAAGTACGCCTGTAGGTCATTATAGGTTGAGGTGGGGTACATCTGCGAAATGGAGTTTGTGTTGCTTTCCAGTTGGGCATTCATGACCACCGGCCTGATCCTGGACGGGTGACTGGAGCTAGCCTTGGCCGTGTCATTGCCATCAGCAGACCATCCGGTGTAGCTGTGATACATCTTGCGGTGCCTGTGTAGGTTGCTGGGATTGTTGCTACAGTAGGGGCACGGTTCTCCGTCCTTCATGAGATACTGACACTTATAAGGCTTCAACCCGGTGCTAAAAGTCCCGATCAGCTGGAAGTGGAAGACGTATGAAATGAAGAGATTTACTGTACGTTGTCATGGGACTCGAAGTTGGCCTTTGTCGTGAAAACCTTTTTGCAACCTGGAGCTTGGCAGGGGTATAGCCTATATTAGACATCAATATATGGCTTAAGACATAAAAAATGGCCAGAGTTCTTACCGTGGAAGCCCGTTGCCACAGTTTTTTTGCTGATGAGATCCGGGTTGTCATCACAAAAGAAACAATAATGGTAGGAGAGACTCACCTTTCTCCTACCGGCGGGCATGACAATATGGACTCGGAGTTGGGAGAAGAAGGGAGGGGATGTGCGGGAAGGTCTTTACTGAAGGACAGATGGGAGAGAGCTATGACAATGTTGCATTCTTCCTGGCGCCTTATATTGGCTTCGGCCAATAAGCCAATTGGTTGCTGGGATTGTTCATATAAAGAGCGAGGCTAGTGGCAGAAAGCAAACAGTTTCCTGAATGAGTATGTTCCGAAGACTAATAAGCCAACACATGTCATATAAGGAGAACGGCGCGAGCACCAATTTTGAAAATAGCCGTTTTAGGATATCAGCGGGGGAGAAATACCTTTGATTGTTTGTCGTCCAAGTGACTCAATGTTTGGTGGTCATGGTAGCGGCGTCAGCATGAATAGACCCATTGATCAGTGTGAAGTGGATCTCTCAATTTGGGCGTCTGGGAAATAATCGTGCCCCTGGCAAACCCCAAACCCTTCTAGGAACTCTTCTGTGTATGACAGAGAAATCGTATTGACTGACGAACTTGGCAGAAGAGATGGCAATTTGCTGTGCGAATAAACTTTGAAAGGATAAGAGAGGGTTCAAGCGGTATTTACTTTCCATACGGTTTTCAAGTCGATCGGAGGTGTAACAGTGACATCCATCTTTATCCGGGAAGAGTGCCAATCTGAGTGTTTCCGCGAATGCAGGGCGTAATATCTCTGTAAGTATACCGGTGTTTGATCCAGAATAGTCAGAGGCCAAACGGAAAATGAGGTTCGAGCCGTCGTCATGACCAAAGGCAAACACAGGCTTGTGACGTAGACTGCCAAGGTAAGTTTTTCTTCAGGGTAACTTCATTATTTCCCATGAATTGCAAATTATGCCCAAACACTATTTTCATCTTAGTGGCATTTGACTTGCTCAGAACATAGCTTGTCCTTGCAGATCCGCGGCGCTAGGCTTTGTAAATATAGCCAGTGCTCGACCCAAAAGAACCAAAAGGCGAACGAAGATCCTTGACACAAATTATTATCTCGTGCCAGGGGAGCAGTGGCTTTCGCAGTTTCCAGACTGCTAACGCACCGTCAATTGCATTTGGACCAGCGAGAACTTTAGGATACGTGTCGTAAGGGCAAGGATCGAAGGTCCCGGTACTGTACTTTCGAAAGAGGTTAATTTGTCCTTATTATTTTCGGAGGGGACAGACTTCCCTATATGACGACCTTCCTCCATCATGGTTCTTATTTGATGGGAAAATGTAGTTGCTTTATATTCCTTTGGGCCTGGCCAGTACAAAAAATTCATCAATTCTTCGACGGTCGTTCTGAATTCCACTTTCCTCCGCAAAAAAAAAAGCTGGAGCGGCGGAGATATACTCTGACCGTGCCACGTCGAATACACCAACTGTCATATTAGGAGGCTCCATGGAGATCATCTCCAAAGTGGTCATCTGCCAACTTGAAATACATATTCGAATAATTAATTTCTATTTCATTCCCTATGTGACCGTTGAGGTGTCGTCTTCTAAATCCTTATGATGCTGCGATGGCACAATAAAATATGTCGACATGGAGATGCCGAAGAGTGGAGAGGGGTAGAAAGCGAGGGAACGAAGTAGAAGCCGGGATGCCGGCTGAGGAGCCGCGGCGCACGGCAGCGGTGCTGTTACCTCGTTTTGGCGCTGACCGGGCCTCAGCCGCCGTTTTCATTTCTTGCTTTCACGCCTCCACCATGCTCGTCGACGTTCCATTATCGCCATCTCTCTCGCTTGCCGAGTACAATGCGACTGACCTCTCAGAATATCTCAATACGGATCTCTTTGGTCCCAGCATCGAGGGAGAATCGCCTTCGTCATCATCGAGCGTTTCATCACCACAGTCAGCATCACTGTTGACCCCGCCTCCGCAGGCCCCGCCCTCCCCGCCATTCACAGAGTTTGACTCACCATCGAGCGGCACTCTTTTCACCCTCCTCGAAGACGAGCTAAAGCTTGATGGACAGCCGTCGACGTCGCCGTTCCATTTCCTGTCGAGGTACGAGCAGCAGCCCGAACCGATGGGTATTGACCCACAACTGATGGCGACGCCTGCGGAGGAGCCAGTAGAGACGTTTAAGGAAGAGGAGCACCTGTTGCAGCCTGAGCCGCAGCCTGAGCCGAAGCAGGAGAAGCTCATGTTGACAATAACACCCTTCAAAGCTGGCGGTCACGGAAAGTCGCGAAAAGGGACTGTAGTCAACGGTGGTGTCGTCAAGAAGTTGGTGGCTACACCGCCTGTATCAGCCCCCGTCATCGCTACCAAAGACAAGGAGAACATCGACGACGACGACGACCTCCCCGCCGACTGGCGCCCGCCCCCGGAAGTCTTCGCCAAGATGTCGAGCAAGGAAAAGCGCCAACTCCGTAATAAGATTAGTGCACGCAATTTCCGTGTGCGGAGGAAAGGTCAGCCGTCTTTTCTTACTCGTCGTTGACGCCACTGACATGGCACAGAGTACATATCGACCCTTGAGCTCGATATCGCAGAGCGGGACCGTCTCTTGCAATCCATCAGGGAAGAACTAGGCTCTACTCAGTCGGAGAACGTGGCGTTGCGCCAAGAAATTGCGGCTTTGAAGAAGGCTCTTTTGGAAGGCCGTTCGGGTGTGGAACTGACGACGGAGGATATTCCTGTACTCAATCTCCCCCCTCCTGGCCCTATACCGAGTCCTACTCCTGCAGCAACCGTTACTCGTACAACATCACCGTCACCGCCCCTTATCACCGCCAACACCCAGAAGGATGTTGCATCACCGCGCTCTGGGAGCTTTTGGGGTGGAGCATCGAGAATGGGTAACGGCATCACGCCCGTACACACGGTTCTCATTCCAGAGATGGCATGGGCCAAATCTGAGAATATCAATCCTTCGCTTCCCGCAGAGAAACGCGTCAAGTCATCCATCACTCCCGGGTTCGAAGGATTCTCGGACAATAACCAGTTCACGATGAAGAATCTCGATATGTACGTATTTATCATTTTTTTTTATCTTACCAGTTATTTACGTAGGATTTCATGCAGATACCGCATGCACTTGTGGTCAAAGATGGCCTCACTGCAAAAGTCCCAGCAACCCCAGCACCCGCCGTCACCCCCATCATCGGCACCTTCTTCGCCTCCGACGCCGAGCAATCCACTATTTTCGCCGTCTCCTTTTACGAATCCCTCACTACCCCTCTCCTCCACCCCGCTCCACGGGCTCGCTTCATTGATGGGTCCGAAATACTTCCAGACATCGCCCAAGGCACCTCTCCCTTCGCCGCCTTCGTCTCCGCCGATGATGAGCAAGACTTTAAGCGCGGTGTTGTCAGGGAAACAATCCATCTTGTCTCAGGGTGGGCTTGGCAGGAAGAGTCCTCCTCCAATGAAAGAGCAGGAACAGGTGTTGGTAGCAGCCCTTGCCGGACAGACGTTAATACAGCGTCTGGGTGGTGCATTTTGGGACGCGTTCTCTGGATCCGAGTCCTCGTCTTCGAGAAAGCTTGACGTGGACAAGGTCAGGAGGGTCCTGGAAGGCTCGGCGGTGGTACAAATCGTGGATGTCGATGTCGAGCCGCGGAAGGAAAAGGGACGCAAGGTATCGAGGGAAGTGTGCCCGGTTACGAATATTCTGGAGGAGAGTATGAAGAGTCTGACGTTGGGGAAGAAATAAGGTCTGTCTTTGGTTGGTTGCTGTACTTGCATTCGTTCATATAAATGATTTCCCATCTCAACTTAGCATAGCATTGCCTTTTTCTCTCTTTTTTTTTTTTAGTATTTACTTACTTACCTAGAATTGTTTTCACCCCCCAAAAAAATGATCATAATAGCAGAAAATAAATAGTGAAAAGTTATTTCGTGGCAATGGAAATGTGGCCGAACTTGGTTTTCAGGACGACCAGTCCGGTGAATTAGTCGGCATTCTAAAGTGCCACCGGCATATCAACCCAAATCAGGTTTTCATTCTCAAGTCATCCTAATTTCTTAAGATCGCTATGGAAACAATTTATGACAAAACAAAGGTAGTAAATATCATATAATTTCTGAGTTCTTACTGATGGTGCATGCGGGGACTTACGATGAGAGTAGCTGACCTCTATGTAACAAATTCTGAGCGTGTTGCAGCGCTTCAGTGGCAAATATTAAACATTTAAATGAGTGGTGTAAATCAAAGCAGGCGACTTATTTCATAAGCGAATTATATGCAGGGATGTATCTAGGCAATCCGAGTTAGAGATAACAAACGGACGTATGAAGAACAAGACTTCCAGCAGGAAGGAGTACAGAATATGGAAGGCCTTGTTCAAGTTATTGTCCTATCGTATCAAGGAGCTCATATTGTCTAGATATATCCGTAGACAGCAGCAAAATTAGAGAGAGAGTTGCTGATATGGAATCAAATGGCCGTATGAGTCGCATTGAATGGTGAATGACGCAGATCCATAGTAGACATGGCTGGTACCTTGAGAGTACTTCAGGCAACCCATACCACATCTGCTAGATGATTCGAAGGACTCCGTACATATATCTCAGTAGAGTAATACCACTGCAGGGCATGTGTGGAAGAGAAGTCATGACTCAAATAGTCACCCTGATAACGTCGGCCGTGGTAGCTGACAGAACATGAAGTATGGCTGTTTTGCAGGACTTCTCTTCATTATATGAGTAAACAAACGAGTTGCTTCTTTCTAAACGTTTTTGATGAACAGTGCTGGGTGAAATAATTCCCCTCAATCCGAAGTTCTAGACTGAATTTCTTGACTCTGTTCTATTCAGTCTGTACGGGAATTTGTTTTTCTGAAAAGAGCAAATTACAGTTATAAGGTTCCTGATGTTTTCTCGATTTACAAAGAGAAAAACTGCACTTGTACGATGCTCTAGGTGACATTCTCCCCCCGGGAAAAGGATATTAATCGGCGAGTTGTAGAGCCCCACGGTTACTCCGTCATCTAGTCAAAAGGAGTTGTGTGAATGCTGACCTTCGGCGCCATGGTGACTCACAGGATATGACTGTTTTATAACCCAAATAGTAACAAGCTACTTCTTTTCTGACGTGATTAATAAATATGGCTCTCAACTATGTTTTCCGACTCAGGCTGTGTTCCTTCTTACGACAGTCGGACTGTGCATATTTGATTAATTGTAACGGGTCATCACTTGCAGGCTGCTAGTCACACGATCTAAAATTTGGAGTTGAATTTTGATAACGATAACGGCATCCAGAACAAGAAGTCAGTAACATTATGATATAGGAACGAAAGAAAGGGAAAAGATATAGAAACCGCATCCAAAACTATGGCGCCCACGATTCACATAGTTCATCCGACCACATCTTTTGCGATTGATCGGCTCCCGAGATCATTATTTAAATTGGGAGGTGCTTAAGATACTGCCGGCCTTTAATCAGGAGCGCCAAGCACCACCTTTCAAGTAGGTGGTTTGAAATCACTCAATTCAGTATATTCCTATGACACACAGGTGTGTATTACATACCACGCCCAATTCAACAGGACTAGTCTTGAATACGTATTCGGTCTTTGAAAGCAGACCTGTGCGGCGTATTCTAGTTTCTCTTAATATATCAATAAGCGCTGTTTGATACTTGTCATAGCGAATTTGGTGCCTCGGGCTACGCAAGTGCGTTGTCTCTCTTACACCGCGATTCTTGATCTGATGCTATGGTGTGGCATAGCTGCCGCTGTTGATCACCTATCATGCAATTGTCAAGCTCAAAGTTGACTGAACGGAGAATCAAAACATGATACGGTTCGGTTTTGATAATCCGTGGGCTCCAAAGAAGCTTGAATGTAAATGAATTTCCATAAGGACTGACTCCAAAGATGGACTTGCCTCTTGGAAAGCGCTTCATTGGATGGGCGGTGGCTTGGCTGAGGTTCTTTTGTCCGGTTTCTTTAGAAGCAATCGACAAGGCACCAACGCGGGATAATTACTATAGATACTAGCTTCGTATCCTTGTATTCATTTAACGGAATAAACGGAACGCGCCCCAATTCTGTGGTGTCTCAGAAAGCATCGCTTCATCCAAGGGCAAGAGGGATGGAGTCTTGATGGATAGTTATCTGACTACTATACTTCGCCAAGCTCAGTTTCTCGCTTTCCCATCGTAAGGTCCAAAAATGTCTGTTCTGGTTAACTTTAGGAGGCTTCAATAGGTGTCCTGTATACTATTTCTATCGGCATCTGCTTTCCATGTACCCTCCATAGTGTGGGGCCATGGAGTCTGACTCTGGAACTGATCCTTTGAGCGGAAAAGCCTGGGACTTGGATGAGATTACTTAGTGCAAACAACTTTAATCCATTACGCAATGAATAGCGAACAAGGAAACAACGTAGCTGAGACGTATCGCTCCTACGAAGAGACGAGTTTCCAGGGCCACTGGGGTGCTCCAGGGATATCAAACTCACAAGGCGTTTAAAAATCTGTCTGAGACCAAGGTCTCGGAATGGAGACGGACTTGACAGAAGTGGGCCGAATAATGATTCGGGGGATAACGCTAAGACCAGGCAGATGTTAAGAACAACCCGGAGCCATACCATGACCATACGGTAGCGTTTGGGGCATGCCGACCGCAAACATGCGTTCAAAAAATTGAATCTCCATGAGAACCGCTTCGGCACCACAATGACTCACAGGGGTGTCAGGGTCCGCGATACAGGAATTAGCTCTCATTTTCAACCCCCGGTCAGTAGTTTTTTTTTTCCTGGAGTCCGTTATAACGGTATGTGCGACCCCTTTCTGCAGCCCTGTCGTTATGAATCAGTTCAAGACAACTCCCCTTGATGCAGAAAACAATCAAACCTCGTTAATAGGATACAGAATGATTGAATAGCAACTAGGTCGAAAAGTCTAGAGGAAGGTACGGCAGGGAGGGGGGAATCACAGAAAGACCAAGCCCAGAACCTTGAAATAATGTGTCTTAGTCATTAAACCATATTCTCCATAGCATGCGACTTTTCAATAAATGGTTTCGAATTGTCCCGGGGAATTTGAATGTCATGGCCTTCATCGAACGAAGTCATGTTCCATAGTCAATATGATGCTGGTCCAAAGATGTGTGCCAATTGAGTACCGTTGATCGTGTCCGTTCAACAACCGTGATGGTTGATCTAGACCAAGATGATATGCCTTCGCGGCGTCACTTGTGTGCAATGTTCAGCGATGCATCTGCCTCGTAATTTGTTTGAAAACCAAGAGCAATGTTACTTAACGCCAGGACTCGGTTTGAAAGCCTCGATGAATTTCCAAGGGTAGTGATATTCAGGAACGACAAGGAATCAATTGGATGACTATTCCATTGCAGGCCGGCGGAAGAAACTTCGAGTGGAAGGCGTCATGTATTTATATTCATAGATATTAGAGTAGAATGAAATTCATGTATTCTAACTCATGTAGCCGATCGATATTGATTGAGTCGTGTGATGATAATAGTAGGGAATGAAATTTACTGAAAAAGAAAATCGCGGCGAGAGCATTCAGAACGTTAAAAGTACTATGACAGGAAACGTTGACTATCATTGAAAGATGTCATTGCATAGTCCTCCCCCTGTTCCTCGGAGAGCTTGAAGCTAGCCGGATGGAGGCTGAATGGAATGTCGAGGCATGGAGTCAGTGAATGTGGGTCATGCTCATGCGTTATACGTCTTGCGGTCATATCGGATTTATCGCTAAGATGTATGATAAGCGACGTTCCATGTAGCACCATGTTTCCTTACTCTATGCGGCCAGTAGCTTATATGCATATTCGTTGGCGTCATACTTTCAGCACGTCGGAACACAATGGAGGAGTCTGAAGAAGGCCTAGGCAGATCGCGTTGATCTGGTTCGTTGGGAGATATCTCGTATTGCTTTAAAGGGTCCGTTTGAATTGCAGTCGCCGACAAAGTAGGTTGATGATTGCGGAACCGGTAACTCTGGGGCCATGATGACCCTTCATCTGATAAGTTAAGTTGAGATTTTATCTATTAGAATAGTCAGGGCGCTGTTTTGAGGAAGCAACTGAACGGGAAAATACCTTATAGCCCGTTTCTATGGTATCAACAGCATCTCGGATTTCGGCAATAGAGGGCACTGTCTCTGGAACCTTGGCCATAGCCCTACGAATACAAGCATAAAAGAAGACCCTTATACTTCCAACGAAAGTATGATTAGCTAAATTACGGAGGACTCTGCAATAAGACAATCAGCAAGCGTCATTGACTAAAAAAGCGCCGTACTCGTCGAGATCATCTAGAATCGACTGCTTCTCGTTCCTCAACGTGTCATCTTCTTCGACAGCTTTGATGAGATCTCGAATTTGGTCATTAACTTCTTCAACTTCCGACCTTTTGACCGGCATCGGGGGATACAGAAGGAGAAAGAGTGAAACCCAACAGATGGCGGGTACGTATGTAATCGAGCTATTGCCCGTGATTTTGGAACATTCACTCGAAAGACAGCAATGACAGTTGGCTTTCAACAACAGGTCAGAAGCCCGAGTACCGGTACTCGTGGCTTAGGCTGCCGGCTCCTCGCACCGGTGTGCCGATAGCGGATCATTTGCTCACTTCGCCAAATCTTTCACTCACTGTTCTTTTAAAGATTCAACTTAGATTCCGTGCGCACAAAGGTCGGTTGCGAAATTAAGAGAATAACGCTCCTGAAAATTTGCAGCTCATCTGTGCAAACAATAACGTTGGACAAGAATTCTTGAATTCAGTGGAAAATTGGTGATGCATTTCAACTAATGGCATCGAGTAAGTACGTTGCTGGGGTGTCATGCGTCTTGAATGGGGGGAAGGGGCAGAAATATTTATTGGTATGTACATGTGGTGTGCTATACGGCAAGCTGACGGCAGCTGCCTGCACCAGATAACTGGAAAGAGATGAAAGAACGGTGTACCTAGCTAAAGCAACGAATGCGGTGGATCTCTGATACATGACGTCAATGATTTTCATTCTTTCTCGCCATCCATACTGTTTGATCCCCGCATCCATAGCCCGGGGTATGGTTTCCACCGCGTCTAAGCAGAAAGTCTCGTAAATCGTAAAGTGATGCTCTGGAAGCCGATGAAACCGCTGCTGTGACTGCATATGAGCACTTTGGATGGCTCCACATCAAGTACCTCACGGCTGTCCTATCCGATCTTCATAGTATCCGACGTCAGGGTATGAACGTCGTGAGACAACATATAATCAGAATACCAACTCCGCAAAGAAGCGAGCAGGCCTCGGGCGAGCTCTCAGATTCAGATATTTATGCAATAAAGTGGGTGAGTGGTAGAGCTGGCACCACCGTTCTTCTTTCATCGATTGCCGGCGAACAAATACCCTTCGCATTGACTTCCATCTTGCTGAGTCGCAGTCGCCATTGTATCGGTTCTCGTATTCACCGTGTCCAGACTTCAGGAGGTGCTGTCAAACAAGTCAGTTCAGAATACACAGGCTAAATATCGATCGGCGCGGCCTGACGGGTATAATGATTGTAGTATGTGTATCAATTATGCCCGACCCTGGTCGTCATATGCGCCTTAGACCTAATTCATGCGTCAAACTAGTCTGTTTCTCTCGTGCCCTAATTTGCATCGGTATATAAGATGACGACAGATTCCACTTTCTTTTCATCTACTAGGTCTGAACGCTACCAGGTTAGCCACTTCTTTCGAATTTTTCGCCATACTGATTGCACATTTCTGAGCTAGAATGTCATACATGCTTCCAAACCGCGCATCCATCTCCTATACTTCCGACATTTGTTCTCGCTTGAATAATCTCGAGGTTGACGGCATCGCGATCGTTGGCACCAGCAATGGACATATATATCACTTCCGAGTCTTCCTTTTCAACTACGCCTTAGGCTGTAGCGTAAGGCTTGATTGTAACCCCACCTACGATACTCGTGATCCAGACAAGGCATACGTCACCGTAGCTTTCAAGTCTTATGCTTGGACCACGTCCCAGAACGCACCACCTGGTCGAATCGCACCATCTACCGGTGCGTTCGAATTCAAACTTAGGACCTCGACAAAGGTATGGAAGATTTGCAGCTTAATATTCGATAGTCTCAGGAGAGACCATTACCAGTGAGTCGATAACTGATCAATTGTTCGTATCGTTAACAAGAGTACAGTTTCACTAGTGGAATGGGGTGCAGACACTGGTGTGCTACCATCCTCGGCGATCTGGAAGCATATGGCTACGTATCGTCTGGTGCCTCCGTGCACTTTGAAGCATGGGAGCGAGCTAAGTGTAGAGAACTTGGAGTTGGTGTTTTCATCTTGCCGCGCGTTCAAGGGGTTTTCTATAGCTGAGGCACTGCCCACCAGAATCTAGCATTCCAATCTCATACATAATGTATATGTCGCCTCTACCGATATTTGAAAACAAACCCTTCTTGTCAATATATAGTAAATACATTTTCTATTCATCGGTCCAATGTTCAAATTATCATTATTCCAATCGATCAGGTACATATATAGGCTCCGAGAGCTCACAAGAAAAAATCATGCGCTAGTTGCGTCATACATTTGTTCCATAACATACGCAAATGGGAACATTGATATCATAATTTGTCCATACCGACCTGTGAGGTAATCCAAGTTCAGCAAAAGAAATATCAAAATAAAACGGCATACCAGGTCTGGGATGTTGGCGCTCATAGACACCAGTGAGAAACGAATGGCATCAATATAGGGCCACTGTCCTCGTGCATTAGACTCCCCAAATATCCACCAGTTCAGCTTGTTCCATGTCCCGCCATCTCCGTGCAAACGATAAACTTCCCTCATATTCGCCCCTTCAAACCATTCAGGATAAAATCCCGCATGATTCCAGTCTATTACCCAAAGTTGCCCATCTTTTCCGAGTATCAGATTTCGCATGTGCAGATCTTGGTGAGTAAGTACTAAGGGCCTGGTGTCGTCGAAGAATGGATCTATGGTCTTGAACACCGCAAAGTTCGGACGAAACTTCTGCATAACAAGTAGCCGGTTGCGATACCACGCGGCCATGTGAGCATACGACCGGAATGGCCCCGCGCCAGAATCGTTGAAGAGACTGCCTGTACACGTTTCCGGGACCGCAGCAAATGGGCCAGGAAACCGGCACAAGTGTGGATTTCGGCGTGAGATGCTACGGAGCTGATACACATAATGCCATAGTGATACAATGATACGAAAGCGCATCCAAAGACCGAGTTTATCCCAAACGGATGCGACAGTCTGGCCTTCGATGAAGGCCATAGCAAGGTAACGGGGCAAAACCGAGTTAATGGAGCGATAGCATGGTGGGACGGGAATAGTAGTTTCTTTTCGTACAAGTTCCATGACTTGAGCCTCTTGAGCACTTGAAAACTGTTTCACAACGGTGCCAAACCCAATGAACGCCACATTGCCTGGATTTGGGAAACCCAAGATCGTCTGGAAAGTATTCGCATCAATTTTATGACTGTCTTTCCATAGCTCGGTTATATCAGAGTCAGAGAGATGTCTGATAGGGTCGGGCTGCTATAATAACATCAATCGGAAGACTGTTAAAACATAAAAAAGAGACCTGCTTCAGGCTTAACGTCGCCGAGCTTTCGACGTGAAAGAACGAAAGGCCGGAGAATGAATGCCAGAAAATGCTCTACCAGAGACCTATTAAAATATGATATCATTTGTGCTTTGGATTTTGAGGGAAATATACGAACATTTTACCACGAAGATATCACTGAGCACTGTTCATGATAGACAGACGATGGGCGCTCAAGCCAAAAGGTCAGGTAGCAGGCGGAATTAGCCGACTGAGCCTAAGGGCCGTACCGGCCGGACATGCGCATGATCTTCAACCTAGAATAGAAAGGGAATCTAGGTCCTCTGAATTATGGAACTTCTGCCAGTGGACAAGGAACCTGATACTTAAAACATTGAATTACACTGTCGCGGATGAAACTCTCGCAAGAGCATCCCAAGAGATGGATATGATGTAGTTTGTTCTCCAGCTTGCCCTTCGCACAACCTTCGCATATCACTTGATCAACTGTGACTTCCCCTTCTATCGAACTGTTGCAGTCACATTAACTTATCTCATCACTCGATCTCGGATCAATGCCATTGATGCTGTATTGAGACGTAATTAGTCATGTCGCATTTATACGTAACATTATATCCCCCACGACGAGTCGCCTACCAAACATGATCCCACAGTGGCGCAGACCTGAGACTACAGGCAGGAGCACAGGAAACTAGACTCAAATAAGCTCATCAAATAGGGAAACGTCCATTCTAATATTTAATTTAGACCTACATGTCGCTGGCATGGCAGGAATTGCATTAACCCACTAAAGTATGGAACCCAGTATCAGCGGAACTTTGGACTCACTCGTGCCTCAGGTATGTATCGATTCAATGCCTGTGGCATAATTCGTGCCATGGGCACGGACTTTTGTTTCCCGCTTCACACCAAGCCCGCGGCAAGCCGCCGCAGTTTCATTCGGACGTAAGCTCAGGTCCAGTGATATGAGACGAATGTACTTACTGTATACAAAAAAGTGTCAGTCGGGCGGTAAGGGGCGCGGCCGTGTTTCAAGAGCGACTCGGGCGTAGAGCAAGCGACAAAGAGACAGGAACTATTGTGACCCTGTGAGGACATCGACAGGCGCGAACCATAAATTTTACTGAATTGTTTGTTACATCTCAGAGTGAAGGGTGTCTCAACAATAAGAATTGGCCCGGGACGAGAGCTACTCCCTCTGAATTAATGACATGCAGATCTCATTTGAGTCGTGTGTCGCGTCGAAATTGGGGGAAACGGAGCAAATACGCCGTGGTGGAGGGGCGCTTCCAGACCTGACAGATACCAGTCTCCAGTTGTTTCTGAGAAAACCTAGTAGGGCGAGCAGCACGAGGCGAAGCATCAGACACAAAACGTACATCATAAGTTTCAAAGGCCGGGATTACCAATTCGAAAAGAGACACGCGCAATATCACTGATCAAAGAATTGATGGGTCTGGGAGGCTTGCAACGTTTTACGTAGACGGAGAAAAAACTGTTACCAACTACATGCAAGGGTCATGACTTGAAATTTTTTCATGTGCAGTTCAAATTCGCCGTGACAGAGAACAGAGCAGGCCAGTTAGTTACCAGATGTATCGAATGAAGGCTGCGGCGCTCAGGGTAAGTTCAGCGGGTCTGAGCGAAACTGCCATCTGCTTCAGTAATTCGTTCTTGGGAACAAGGACTGAAAGGAGCTGAAGAGGACGAGAGCTCAACTTATAAGTGGGAATTCAGCTGCACGGAGGGATAAGAGATAGGTTGGAAATGGTATACATTACCACTGGCCATAAATGACGCGTCTGTGGCTGTTCAATGTGTCGGAGTTTAGTTTAAGCGGAGCTCAGCAAGCGCCCAATGTTAGGACCCCTTAGATCTTTTTCGTTCAACTTCAGTCTGATGATGTTTTCTTCCCGGCCGAAGTCTTTGCTTACTTTCTTCCCATCTCGTGAAATTTATTGCTGACAGGTTAGCCACTTCAAGGCGTCGTCCTTTGCTTACACTGACTGAGATTAGCACAAGCTACAATGTCGTACACACTCCCCGACCGTGCATCTATCTCTTGTACCACCACTGAGCTTCAGGTGTACCTGGATACTCTCGTAGTCGATGGAATTGCTATCGTCGGCACAAGTAACGGGCACGCATATCATTTCCAGGTTTTCATCTATAATCACGCGCTAGGCTGCAGCCTGAGCTTCGATTGTAAACCTGCCTACGAGTCTCCTGATCCAGACACGGCCTGTGTCACCGTTGACTTCAAAACTTACCCCTGGACCACGTCTCGAAGCGCAGCCCCCGGTGAAATACCCCCTTCCACAGGTCCCTTCAACGTCAGATTTCAGACATCAACCAAGGTATGGAAGATCTGCGATGTTTTATTCAACAATCTCGAGAGAGACAAATATCGGTGCGCCTGTTCCCATACCGACTGGTGGTTCCGTTATTTATCAGGAGTAGATTTAAATGTGGTATGGGATGCAGGCACTGGTGTGCTATTATCCTCGGCGATTTGGAGGCGCATGGATACGTTTCTGCTGGTGCGACCAAGAATTTTGAGAGTTGGGAGCGCGTGAAGTACATGGAGCTTGGCGCTGCTGTTTTCTTCCTGCCTCGTATTCGGGGAGATTTCTATGATTAATGAAGTACTCGAGTCGGAACTATAGAGGTTGGTACTATAGAAAGGTTGAGTTAGATTAACACTTCAAAATGTCGCCTTTGCTATCAAAAACAGTACTTAGAATATGCTGCTGGGAAACCTTTCGCTCATCTCCATTCAAGTTCATTCTATCTCATCACGAGACATCCAGAGCCAGTAGTTCAATGGTCTAGTGGTTATGATTTGTGTCTCACAATTGCGCACACAAGGTCTCCGGTTCGATCCCGGGTTGAACTAATTCTTTTACATGTTCTGAATCTTAATAAGAACGTGACAACATCTTTGTTTTTTACACTGCATGCTTCCGCGTCAACAGACCGTTAAAAGAACTTGACCCAGCAAATGACATCTACCCTTGGACTCTTTTCGACTTGCCAATTAAAGATAAACGTGACGGCTTGCTAGTCCAGGTCATAGGTGGGATACATCAGTGGGTAGATATTTGAGATGGACTCGGAATATCAGCCAGCACAATTTACGGTATGTATCCAGAGTAGCGTATTGCCAGTGGAACTCTTACTTTGAGTTATTGCATCCAGATCCTGGAAGTTCGACTCAGAGTTGTTCTCGTCAGGGAGAGCCTCATCCCCCGGTTATGGAAACTGAGTCCATGGATAATGTGAGTGCCAAAGCCATTGAGATCGTGGTTTATGATGAAGAGTTGTAGGAATGCCAATTGCGCACCATTGGTTTGAAGGGGTGTTTTCTATTCTCCTACATTTGTTATTTACGACCGTTATGGACAGTCAATGTCTGCCGACTAAGTCTGAAGCTACGTGAGATATTATTCTTTACCGCCCTCACCTCAACACATACAGATTTCTACACAACTGTTAGGCATGCAAATGGTCTTATTAGTAATGTTCCATTTAAAAGTTAGGTATAATTTAGAAACTAAGGATGACTTTGACCGCTTTGTGTTTAGCCGCCTCCCCAAACATATCATAAGCTTTCTCAATATCTGAGAAATTGTACCTGTGCGTCAGCAATCCCGCAATATTAATCTTTCCAGATTCGAGCAATTTGATCAGCATAGGCGTAGTAGTGCAGTCTATCAACCGAGTCGTAATGGCTATACACACACACGCACCCGTTAAAAAATGTCGAAAATCAACTTGAACAACTCACTGATGTTTCGATCCCACAATTTCTCCAGATGCAAATCTACCTTGCAGCCGTGTACACCGGCGTTCGCGATCGTGCCTCCAGGAGCTACAAGTTCCTGACACAGTTCAAATGTAGCAGGCACCCCAACCGCTTCGATCACTGTATCGGCACCTTCCCCGTTCGTGAGTGCCTTCACTGCCCCAACAACATCCGAGCCCGGGCCCAAGACGATACCATGTGTCGCACCCATACTTTTTGCTAGTGCAAGTCGATCGACGTTGCGCCCAATCATGATCACTTTAGAAGGCGAATAAAGCTGAGATGTGATCATAGCGCTTATACCGACAGGACCACAGCCGATGATAGCGACAGTGCATCCTGGTGAAACCTATGTTACGAGTAATTAGAACAAATGATAGAGCAACCGTGACTGTTGAGAAACAAGGATGGGTACCTTGCCGCTGAGAACACCACATTCAAAACCGGTCGGCAATGAGTCACTTATCATAACTTGCTCTTCCGCAGATACGCTTTCCACCATAAGATGCAAGCTTCCATCTGCATGAGGGATACGGACATATTCCGCTTGGGTACCGTCTATCGTGTGTCCCAGCTTCCATCCGCCGTCAACGCAGTGCGAGGCCATACCCCTGCGGCAGTAATTGCATACAGAGCAGGAGGTGATGCCGACCACGATGACATTGTCGCCTGGTTTGAATTTGGACACTCCGGAGCCGATGGAATGGACGACGCCGACGCCTTCATGGCCGAGGATTCGTCCAGCGTCGCACGTAGGAACGTCGCCTTTGAGGATGTGCAGGTCCGTTCCTGGAATCGTACTATGAGAGTGTTTCTGTCAAAAGAGAAGATAAAAGAAAGGCGTACCGCAGATGGTGGTTTTGACCATCTTCACGATGGCATCGGTGGACTTGAGGATCGTTGGCTGAGGACGATCTTGTAAGGTAGGAGGGTGGCCTTTTCCTGAAAATACAAGTGCTTTCATCATCGTTGTATCCGGTGGCCTGTGAAGGGATTGGGAGTTGTCAGCGTTCGCCGTGGGTGGATGTCCTGCCCCCCAAACCGAAGGCTTAAGTAGTACATTTGACTGATGAAGATTCTAACATCAAATCACGGCGTCATCGTCACTCCTGGGGAGTTTCACCGGGATTGATGCTTTAGTTTCTGTTGTGATATGCAGATTGGAACATCCTGCATAGTCCCTGTCGTACTATTGGTGACCGGATGTCTTAGGATTCATGCATAAATACTGTGCAGGCAAAATGAGACGTTGACCGTCAATGTAATCCTGAAGTGCACTGAGGGTGCTACATTAGATCGAGCATCTGTGAGAGCCATGACCATTTCAACGGCATCTGTACTTCGATACTTGTGAGATTTTGAGTTCCTTACGGCATTGACAGCCATTTTATGTATAGACACAGATACGAGTTCATCGGAACTGTCGTAGTCTAGCAGTTGGCATATTTTGTAGTCAGTCCGGATGACGCTTTCAAGTCAGTGGCCGCAGAGGCGACTCACTTATTCCCACTCGTTTTCTCGATGAATGAAACATAAACTTTTGACCGAGGTTACCAGACCGCCGCTGTTGGTGAATGGTGGTGAGGAGGATTGATTTAGTATTATAGATAAGCGTCCGGGAGTTTTACAGCTGATGGACTGAAACAATTGACCTAGCCTAGACGAATTTGACTAAAAGTTCACATTGATGATGAGCTTTCGGTAGATAGAATTCCACGGGCTGCTCCGTGTCGGAGGACCGCTGGAGAGTGTTTGTGTAGTATTTTTCTTTTGTGCTCTTGGGTTTGGCTGGCTCGTGGCCTAGGGTCTCGGAGAGGGCGCACAGGAGGTGGTGATATTAGGGATGGAGCGACCGATGCACTTAAGTATGAGGGAGTCTGTCTTGGGGTTCTCGTGCCTGACTGTGAATACAGAAGAGAGGATGGTGGTATTCTTCTGGGAGGTGTTTACTTAATGCGAGACGAGACGGGACAGGACAGGACGTGGAAGGGTCCTCGGGCGGGGGAGGCGGGGGTGTAGAGAACTTGATCATGGGAATAGAGTACCGATGGCCCTGGATATACGGAAGCGGCATGGAAAGAAATGGCTTTTTTTTTAAAAAAATTCTATAGATTAGCGTGTAGCACAGCCTTGGTGCTAAGACACACGAGCGACATGTATCTTGACCGCTTGTCCTCCTTCTTGTCCTGTCATCTCCATTCCTCCCGGCGGAATTGTGTCGTGTGTCGTGTGTCGTGTGTAGCACGGTGTATGGGTGGTGTGTGGTGGATTTGGTTGGGATGGTGGGGTGGTTATTGTGTTATCACATAGGTTTCCTGTTGCACTTCTATGCTAATAATTTAGGCGTAGGTCGATAATCATGATCCGCTATCTTCACCTTCCTCTGGAAGTGCACGTTCGTCCAAGGGCATGCTTTCGTCGTGAAAGAAATGACTTGTGATGATAAGTTAGTTATCCATGCAGCCAATACAAGTTGGCGGAAGCGGATGAAATAGAGCAGTGAGAGTGAGAGTGATGTGAACCGGTTGGGGCGTTGGCTGGCTTATCTGTGGAGCTCATTGGACAATGTTCAAGGGAAGGGAAGGGTATCCATGAGCATCGCTGAGGGAAACGTTAGTGCTACCAGATTACCTTGCTGAAAAGGTTTCGAAACCTATGGCAGATGACCAGAATAGATAGATAGAGAACAACGAGAAAACCCGACTTGCGCACCTGGGGATGTATGCCCGACTGCCACGTTCTATCAAAGCTAGTATGTTGTTCGGAAATGTCTCATCAGCATCTGCTATAGATAACCAATGCCTGCCTCTCGAGTAACGTGTTCGTTCGCGGGATTCGGAGGCGTTGACGGTGAGATTAGACACAGACGGCCACGTGCACACACTCGCGCTTAAACAACGTGATTAGGCTCGTGACTACTTCATACATCATCATGACGCATGAATCCCGAAAAGGGCATCTGCTTCATTTTTTCCCCATCGTCGCTCCGACTCACCCTTGTCAATGTCCTTCAACCAACGTGTCCTGTGTTTTCGATCCAGGAAATATCGTGATCAGGACTCGAGTGTCTAGCGGTCGGATTTTCGGCCCGGAAATTCTCACATGAAAATTAAATCTGCGGGTCAGTGAGCTCTGGTCACCTGCTCCACAATACATTTAAAGTCCTAGGCTATAAAAGACCTTCCCAGCCCCCGCTTTAGAGCACTCTCGATCTACTTGGTGCTCGTCGGACGTACCGCCCACATGCTTATGAAGATGAGACTAATATATTGGCAAGCCCAGTATAAAATCCCGAGGTGTTTTTCGCGCATCATAGGCTTGCTCATATGATTCGCGCTCCCATCATTTTCGTGCCCACCCGGCCTCTTGGCAGAAGTGCTTGTACGACATTTCCGTGTCATGGGGCATTCCTACGGCACTGTTATACACGAGCAGTTCCGCAAGCGAAGAGACAGATATCTACTACTAGGACCACCATGTGAGTTTAGATCTCTTGTCGCTTGGAACACGAATTCCTCAGCTCTTACTCAGGTCGAACACGATGAAAGCTCTTGTATTCTCAGGAAAAGGCCAGCCTACCCTCCAAGATCGTCCTCAGCCGACGATTCTCAAGCCTACCGACGCCGTCGTGAAGATGGTCAAAACCACCATCTGCGGTATCTCGCACATCTTCTCTCTTGCTCGAAACCCTCTCACAGTAAGACCCCAGGCACGGACTTGCACATCCTCAAAGGCGACGTCGCGACATGCGCCACAGGGCGCATCCTCGGCCACGAAGGCGTCGGGATTGTCCACTCCATTGGCTCCGGAGTGTCCAAATTCAAACCAGGCGACAAGGTTATCGTGTCCTGCATCACCTCCTGCTCGCGGTGCTCCTTCTGTCGCAAGGGTATGCCCTCGCACTGCGTCGAAGGCGGATGGGCGCTAGGGAACACCATCGACGGGACCCAAGCCGAGTACGTCAGGATCCCCCACGCTGACGGCAGCTTGCACCCCATGCTCGAGGGTGCGACCGCCGATGAGCAGGTGATGATCAGTGATGTGTTGCCGACGGGATTCGAATGCGGGGTTCTCAACGGAAGGGTGAGACTTGTGACTTGTCGCGTCTTATTATAATTAACTTAACTTATAGGTGTCCCCCGGGAGCTCCCTCGCCATCGTCGGTGGCGGCCCTGTCGGCCTCGGCGCGATGCTCACCGCAAAGCTATACTCGCCTTCCCATATCATCATGATCGACCTCGATCCCCACCGCATCGAGATAGCCAAGACTCTCGGTGCCACCCACGGTATCGTATCTTCCCGGGACACGGACGTCATCAAAGAGGTCATGGCTCTCACAGGCGGGCAGGGCGTAGACACCGCCATCGAAGCCGTCGGCGTCCCCGCGACCTTTGAGCTCTGCCAGGACATCATCGCTCCCGGGGGAACGATCGCCAACCTCGGCGTCCACGGGTGCAAAGTCGATTTACACCTGGAGAAATTATGGGATAGGAATATCAGTGAGTTATCTGTCAGATGACCGTGCCAGGTTGCTAGGATACTGATTGGGGGATTGCTAAATTAGCTATCACGACACGTATCGTGGATGCGTCGACCTCGCCGATGCTTATGAAGCTTGTCGACTCGGGAAAGCTTAAGACTGCTGGATTGGTGACGCATACATACAAGTTTGAGGATATGGCGGAGGCTTATGAGACTTTTGGGGCGGCGGCGAAGAATAATGCTCTGAAGCTTATCATCAACTTTTAGTGTGTCGGTTATGTCTGAATACGAGAAGAATGGATGTGGGTAGTGTCCTGTACTTTTAATCAATACTAACACATTTCTTATCCTTTGTCCACTATATTTGAAGTCTGTCTCCTACCGTTGCCAGGTCGTCTTGATCAGGTGAGTGCATCGATTGTTAGAGTCCCAGTACTTTCGATACTAAATCGGATCACTCGGTTTGGCAGCCTTGACTAGGCTGTCGTACCGGTTGTTGAAATCCCAGCATACTTGGATAATACTAAATCAAACTCGGTTTTACGTCCTGGTTTCAGTCATTCAGCTGTCTAACTCCCGGATGCTTCTCATACTCATGGATACAGTTCCTTCGTCAATGAGAACAGTAGAAAATATCAAACAGATGCGCCTGACACCCACTCACTTTTTGAAATTTCTTGTTCGTTGAAGACGTCAGCCCTAATATACGTCCGATAGTGAACACCAATAGCGGCGATTTCATTGACCCATGTCTAGCTCTTCGACTTCTCTTCTCTCATAGAAGACTTTGTCAGCTACAGCAAAATCATCCCGGACAAAGCTTTCAGATACCTTTATCGGAGTAGGTGATGAAAACAGGCATTTGAGGTGTCGGCAGAGTAAGTGAACAGCGACATCACACAAGACCGTGGCTTTTAAGCTACACACGATGATGGTCATCAGCACTACGACGGGATATTGCCTGCGTCGGACGTTCTAAACATACGACTTGTATTAAAATTAAATTAAGTGATCTTGTTAGGTTTAATCTACTTTCACGAATGTGAGAAACGAAACTTTGCTACCGAGGTGGACGTGTACAGAGCCCAACTTACAGTCAAGTCATCTATGTGTCTCACTCCTATGACAACGATTCAAGCTCACACAGAAAGCAATGATACGAGTATCATCCACCCGGCAGTCTTCCATCTGGCAGTATTCTAATCAAGGCATCCAGAAAAAGGTCCGAGCGTCTGACTGTTTCCGAAGAAACCAATGACAGAGGGGTTTCCCAGCTTATCGAAGATAGTAAATTTAGTCGCGTGGGTAATGTGAGTGGCGAAGCCATTGGAAGTGGTGGGTTTTATGAGCAAAAGGTTAATTAAACCTTAATTCTGCGGTATTTGCCGGATGCGGCGACTAACCTACCAGTTCATCTTTTTCAACAGCGACGCGCGCGATTGTTTCCCTCTGACAAAACCCAGCTTCAGAGGTCTGAGTAGAGCTTGTCTTGTAACATCCCTTCTGCTCCTGACCAAACAGATAAAGGGAGGCCATTGTGATACTCAAATTCGCGGATGCCGATGGACAGGTTCAATCTTCTTGCCCAGCATCCACCCGAACATGTCTTGCACCTATCATCTTTCTCATCAACGAACTCCAGCCGTTCTTTATCCCAAACTCAAAGTCTCACCAGATGAAAACCATCGAAACATACCGACTGAAAGGATACTTGCAATCTCCCCGTCGCTTCCAGCATTTAATATCTAATCGCGTATGCTCTATCGGTAGTGCCAATCAACCCCTACAGAACTGTACGTATCATATTTTCCCTAAAATCTTCATGAACATCTGGTGCAATTGCAACAGGAATTAGTCAATGACAATACATCCTCACTCTCCATGGGGTGATACCTATCTCTCAGCCCTTATTCGCTTCATGTCAAGCCATACGATCGTGGACCGGACTGACTCACGTCATTTCACTAGGTCAGCCCAGCAGTCTGGGATTCAGGTCACGCTTTCATTCTGATGTAAAGACTCAGGTGACGGCGCCGTTCTTTCTCTCTCCAGTATTTGGGCTCTATTGCAGCCGCATTGCGGTACATTCTACTTTCGTAAAGTTGTGCTGCCAATGGCATTCTCACGTAGCGAAAGCTCTGCGTGCCTAGTCTGCTCCAGCGTCTTCCTTCTTCAAGTTCCACAGAACACAGAACAGAACCGAATCTTCGTAAAGGTGCCCGATCGCAACTCGTACGATTTGTTTTTCTTGTGCCCCGTCGGCATCCCCGCGACCTTTGAGCTCTGCCAGGACATCGTCGCTCCCGGGGGAACGATTGCCAACCTAGTCGTCCACGGGTGCAAAGTAGACTTGCACCTGGAGAAATTATGGGATAGGAATATCAGTGAGTTGTCATCTGACCGTGCCATGGTTTGCTAAATTAGCTATCACGCCACGTATCGTGGATGCTTCGACCTCGTCGAATGAAGCTTGTCGATTCGGGAAAGCTCAGGACTGCTGGGTTGGTGATGCATACTACTACAAGTTCGAGGAGATGGCGGAGGCTTATGAGACTTTTGGGGTGGCGGCGAAGAATAATGCTCTGAAGCTTATCATCAACTTTCAGGTGTGTCGAATACGGCTCGACAGGATGAAGAACGGATATTGTGTCCTGTACTTGTAATCAATACCAGCGCGTATTTTTTCCACTGTTTGAAGTCTGTCTCCTACCGTTGCAATCACTCGACTTTCGGTCTTGACCAGGTTTGTGCATCGGTTGTTAGAGTCCCAGTACTTTCGATACTAAATCGGATTGCTCAGCTTCACAGTCTTGGCGTACCGGTTGTTGCCATGGCTATACTCAAGTGGCTGATCACGAACGTAATCACGTTGTTTAAGCGCGAGTGTGTGCACGTGGCCGTCTGCGTGTCTAATTTTACCATCAACATCTCTTAATCCCACGAACGAAAACGGCCACGTACTCAAGACTCAGAGGCAAGCAGTCAGTTATTTATAGCGGGCGCTGATGAGGTATTCCTGTAACAACATACTAGCTTTGATAGTCTTGTCTCGCATTGGGAAAACCCCCGCCGCCGTCGTCCGAGAACCCTGCCTTGTCTCCCATTGGGTAAATACCCCCGGGGCCGGAGGAACACTCGCACTCTCTCTTCTGCATTCCGAGTCACAGTCAGGCACGAGAACCCCTTGTCAGAAGAAGCTCCTCTCTCCGTGTGCCTCGCTGTTCGGCATTTAGTTAATCATTCCAAGTCCAAGTCCAAGTCCCATCCTGGGGGCGTGTTGAGCTTGAAAGAAAACTTTCATTGTGACAATTAATGACAGCGTGCACTGCCCCTGTTCATGTTGCTGCTGCCATCTTGGGAACTTTACTTGGAACGGGGAGTCTGAAAAAATAAAATAAGCTGCTGGGGGATCTTCCCTTATAGTTAAGTACATATACTGGGCGTATCCATTCATCGAGAACGTGTTCTGTTGGAATCGCTAGGCTGCCCCTAGACGAAATGAGTGGGAATAAGTGAGTGACATCTGTGGCCACTGACTTGAAAGCGTCGTCCGGACTGACTACAAATATGCTAGCTGCTAGACTGCGACAGTTCCGATGAACTCGCATCTGAATCTATACATTAAGTGGCTGTCAGTGCTATGAGGAACTAAAAATCTCACAAGTATTGAAATACAGATGTGATTGAAGCGGTCATGGCTCTCACAGATGCTCGATCTAAGGTAGCACCCTCGGTGCACTTCAAGATTATATTAACGGTTAACGTCTCATTTTTCCAGCGCAGTATTCATACACGGATCATAAGACAGCCGGTCATCAACAATACGACAGGGATCATGCAGGATCCTCGGAGACGGATCACACAACAGAAACTAAGCGTCAACTCCGGAGAATCCTCCAAGGAATGACAATGGCTGCGTGATTTGATGTCAAATCCTCAGCAGTCAAATCTACTATTTAAGCCTTCGGTTTGGGGGTAGGACATTCACCAACGGCGAACGTTAACAACTCCCAATCCTTCACAGGCCACTGGACACAACGATGATGAAAGCACTTGTATTTTCAGGAAAAGGCCAGCCTCCTACCTTACAAGATCGTCCTCAGCCATCCATTCTCAAGTCCACCGATGCCGTCGTGAAGATGGTCAAAACAACCATCTGCGGTACGACGTTGTTGCATCTTCTCTTTTGACAGAAACACTCATAGTACGATTCCAGGCACGGACCTGCACATCCTCAAAGGCGACGTCCCTACGTGCGACGATGGACGAATCCTCGGCCATGAAGGCGTCGGCGTCGTCCATTCCATCGGCTCCGGAGTGTCCAAATTCAAGCCAGGTGACAACGTCATCGTCGCCTGCATCACCTCCTGCTCTGTATGCAACTACTGCCGCAAGGGTATGCCTTCGCACTGCGTCGACGGCGGATGGAAGCTGGGGCACACAATAGACGGTACCCAAGCGGAATATGTCCGTATCCCTCATGCAGATGGAAGCTTGCATCTTATGGTGGAAGGCCATCTGCGGAAGAGCAAGTTATGATAAGTGACTCATTGCCGACTGGTTTTGAATGTGGTGTTCTCAGCGGCAAGGTACCTACCCTTATTTCTCAACAGTTACTCTATCATTTCTTCTAATACTCATAACATAGGTTTCACCAGGATGTACTGTCGCTATCATCGGTTGTGGTCCTGTCGGTATAAGCGCTATGATCACGTCTCAGCTTTATTCGCCTTCTAAAGTGATCATGATTGGGCGTAACACGGATCGACTTGCACTAGCGAAAAGTATGGGTGCGACACATGGTATCGTCTTGGGCTCTGGCGAGGATGTGGTTGCTGCAGTGAAGGCACTCACGAACGGGGAAGGTGCTGATACAGTGATCGAAGCGGTTGGGGTGCCTGCTACATTTGAACTGTGTCAGGAACTAGTAGCTCCTGGAGGCACTATCGCGAACGCCGGTGTACATGGCTGCAAGGTAGATTTGCATCTGCAGAAATTGTGGGACCGAAACATCAGTGAGTTGTTCAAGTTAATTTCCGGCATTCAAGTCTTTAACGGGAGTGTATGTATAGCCATTACGACTCGGTTGGTAGATGGCACTACTACGCCTATGCTGATCAAATTGCTCGAATCTGGAAAGATTAATATTGCGGGATTGCTGACGCACAAGTACAATTTCGCAGATATTGAGAAAGCTTATGATATGTTTGGGGAGGCGGCCAAGCACAAAGCGGTCAAGGTCATCCTTAATTTCTAAATCGTACATAACTTTTTAATGGAACAGTACTAAGAACATTTACATACCCATCAGCTGCGCGTTCGACTGAGAAATATGTATATGTTGAAGTGAACGTGGTAAAGAATAACATCTCGCGTAGCTTCGGTACTCCGAAGCTACTTCTCCTAACAGTGATATTTCCTGAGCACGTCGGTTCAAGGTCATTCGATAGGGTGGACGCGAAAGCGGTAGGAGCGACGATGGGACAAAAATGAAGGAGGTTGCACTTTTCGGGATCTGTGTTGTCAGCCTAATCATGCGAGTGTGTACACGTGGCTGTCACGGTCCTTCCGCGATAAGCCCACAGAGTGCAGTGCTTATCATAGGATAAGATAAGATGCGCTTCTGAAAAGCCCTCACCTCCTGTCATTCGCACACACGCGCAAATAGCTTGTGGCTCGTCCCCAAACTTCTGGGATATATAAAACTTCAATATATGCGTGGTAGCGCGTTTTCTTCCATCCTTTTCCCCCACCACATCAGCAAAACGCCCTCCCTCCCTTTTCTCTCGACCCCCCCAACAGTTTCGCGGCGATACCCGACTTGAGGACTTCGGCATCTCGGCACCTCTAGCCGTTCAGCGTACAACTTATCTTATGCGCCAATCATTTCACACCGTCAAAGGGGAATGCATCCGAGTCCCTATTACGAGTCCGGCGAACGAAAACGGCCACATACTCAAGAGGCAGGCATTCGGTTGTCTATAGCGGACGCTGATGAGGTATTCTAGCTTTGATAGAACGTGGTCGTCGGGCATTGCGAAGCGACATCCCCAGGTGCGCAAGTCGGGTACATATCTCGTTGTTCTCTCTCTTTGGTCATCTGCCATGGGTTTCGAAATCTTTTCGGCGAGGTAATGGGGTAGCACTAACGTTTTCCTCAGCGGCGTCCTTCCCTTGAGCTCCACAACCAGCTCACATCTCCCACTCTTGCCACTCTATTTCGTCCGCTTCCACCAACTTGTATCGGCTGCGTGCATAACTAAACAAAGTTATCATCACAAGTCATTTCTTTCCGTGCTGCTTCCGTATGTCCAGGACTCAGGCTCTCGGTACTCTCTTCCCATCATCATCAGGGTTCTCTACACCCCCGCCGCCGCTGTCACCTGGCATGGATCGAAGAACGCATCCATGTCCCATCCTCTCTTCTGCGTTCACAGTCGGGCACAAGAACCCCGAGACAGAAGAACACCTTCCGTGTGCCTTGCTGTTCGGCATTTAGTCAATCATTCAAGTCCAAGGGGATGTTGAGCTTGAAAGCAATTTTCATTTTGACGATCAATGACAGCAGGGTACCCAGTCCCCGTTCGTGTTGCTGCCGCCACCTTGGGCACTTGATTTGGGATGGAGGGAGGGGAGGGTCCAAAAATTAAATAGGCGCTGCTGGGGGATCCTTCCTTATACTTACATGAACTACCCAAACCCAACAGCAGCAAACGGACTCAGAAATACCACAACACCCGGACCATCACAAGCGACCCACGCACCGTCATTCCCCCAATACATGTAGGGACTGCCTCGAGGCTTAATCTCGCCTCTCTCCAACCCTACCCGGCGCCTAATGTAGAGGACGGGACCCTAGTGGCGACTCAGAGACGAACTCCCACTTGTGCCTTACTGTTCGGCATTTAGTTAATCACTCGTTGTGCTTGAAAGCAATCTTCATTTTTGACGATTAATGGCAGCAGGGTGCCCCGCCCCCGTTCATCGTGCCGCCACCTTGGGAACTTGACTTGAGACCTGGGGGATCCGAAAATAAATAAACAGGCGCTGCGGTGGGATCCTCATTTATCCTTACATGAACCATCCAAACCCAATAGCAGCAAACAGTACTCGGAAATACCACAACAAACAGTCTCCCAGCCCCGGACCATCACACCCGGCCGTACCTAAACGACCCACTGGAGGGTTCCGGATGTGGACGCACCGTCCCTTCCCCAATACATGTAGGGACCGGCTCGAGGCTTAATCTCGCCTCTTCAACCCTACCCGGTATCTAATGTAGAGGACGGGACCCTGGTGGCGGGATGAACATCGAACTCTCGCTTTCTTCAGGGTAGTAGGGAGCGCGTACTGTACCTTTCGGCGGTCTCGGAGAACACCCCCCAAGCCCAAGCCCAAGGTTCCCCCACCCTTCAAGAATTGAGCAATACATAATACCCGCACTGACGGACGGACATTAATTAACGTTAGGCACCACACGCTTCGAGATGGAAGACAAACAGACAAACAGACATACATACTTATATAGCACAAACCGCTCATCACCCCTTCCTAAATTCGCACCCGCACACTCCCAAAGTTCAAAAAAAAAGTTCTCCCGCACGGAAGACAAACAGACAGCCTATCAACCCCACACACACACACAAGTTCTCCCGCGACACGTCCCATCGTCTTCCCCCCAAAACAAACTTGTGCGGGTCAAATCAAGGGAAGCGACGCCCGCACCCCTCGTACCTTGCCGATCCTTCGTCAGAAAATGGAAAAGAAAGAAAAATACACCTCAGATTTCTCTCTAAACATATAATATATATACATGCGTGCCTAGTGCCTAGTGCCTAACCAAGACCCCCAAAAAATAGAGTTGTACAATGATTGCGTCATACAAAAAGAAAAGAAAAAGCAAAAGGAAAGGAAAAGGAAAGGAACGATCTTGTTATACAGTTATATTACATGCGTGCGTGCGTGGGGGGGAGAAGAAGAGTGCATAAGAGATCTATAAACGGCACCACCGGTCAAGTAGAGTCTTTTCGGTTTTCGTTTCTCAGAGCTGCGGGGTAGTCGTGGGTCGTGGGTGAAGAAACAACGAGTGGAAGGGTGAGGGGAGGAAGCAAATCGTAATGGGGCGTGGGTAGATGAACGGTATATGCCAGAAAAGATTTAGGAGGATAGATAACAAAACGGCACAAAAAGAGACAAGTACGAAAATGGCCAACGGCCATCATAGTAGCTTTGATTGCTTGAGATGCTGTCGAATGACCATGTCTCGGACTACAATGCAACAATTTAGTTATCGCACCACATGCTAGTCATTGATGGGACATATGACATACCACTCGCTATGATCCCTGCGGTAGTCGCAGTATCCTACGCCACATTAGCTCCCTCACCAGACAAACAAAGGACCAAGAACTAACCGTAACAGACGTACAAAACGCATAAAACTTGCGCGGATTAGGCGAATACTCCCGATGTATGGCGTTGAATTTACTCCTCAGGTCTAGGGAAACAACGTCAGCCGGAACCCCATCCCCATCAACCGAGCACACGCTCACATTTGCTAACCGTATCCAAGTCGTTCTCCCTATCGCCGTAGCTCCTTACATATTTTGACAGCCTAGACAGGGTGAATCAGACGTGGGACCTGAAACGCGTCATAGGTTAATAACGTACCTGATACCCGACTTGAGCTTCGACTCGAGGATATCACATTTATTAAGGAAGAGCACGAGGTCGACGTTGGCTAGGAGCTTATTCTGGCAGACAGCTTTCCAAAGCAGAACAGAGTCCTCCTAAAGCCGGCAATCAGGCGAGGATAAGGGGACATAATTCGGGTGCCCGTACCAAACGATTCACAGTTCTATCTTCTGACAGCACTTGATCGAAGCCTGATATTGGCGCGAGGAAAATGATTGCATCGACTGTTTTAGACGCTCAATAAGCCGACGCACGCAACCAGAACTGAAACAGATACTTGCCATCATCAAAAAACGGTACCCAAGTTTCTTCAAAATGATGGTGATGAGTGGCCATCCGTTGCAATGCATTTATTTAGATACTTACGACGCTGTTGAGGGGTGGGAAGTCAGAAGCGAGTTCAAAAATACAGCTGGGGATAAGCTTCACCTGACTTCTACTTCCACCGACGTCAACTATTCTCCACTCTGTCCCTGAATCCCTCCCAGCGGAAACCTCCATTTCGAATCTATACTCCGACACGCCTACTGTTTTCAGACGGGCCTTCAGAACATCATCTATTCACAACCAGTTAGCATCCGGAGGTGCATTGATAAGAATGGTCATTACCATCAGTGGGCATATATTTTAGGGATGTGATTCTCTCCAGATCATTCAAGAAACTGTGAGAGTCGTCAGCATATAGAATATCCCAAGCCGTAATAATACTCACAATCCTGGAAACTCTTCCAGACGTATTCTCTTTCTCTTGAGAACCCGACGGACGCCCTTATCAGACCAGAGGTGTATCATGTCCCTCCGACATGAATGAAGGACTTCCTGAGGCTCATCGGGGGTCTCCAATCCAATATCGCCTGCACTGACCGGTCGACTGCCACCTGAAGAGGACGAAGTGTCGATGCTCGTGGAACTGGGGTAGTGAACTCTGGCACGCGCGAGGCCGCCTTTCCACGCGGGCCCTGGCCGGACGAAAATCTCCGAAGTACGTACTGATGAAGAATGGGACGGTCCCGCAAGATGCGTCGCTTCGTCTTCATCCGGCGGAACGAGCTTCGCTATCAGAAGCTGTTCGATATGTTTCAAGGGTAGCAGACGCATTCGTAGTTCGTCGAAACTCGAAGAAGGCGGCGGTAAAGGAGGTTGGGAACGGTAGAAATGGTTGTCAGGGTCTGAGTCCGGTTCTGACTCGTTGCCAGAATCGAGGCGAGCGTCGATAGAGCTGTCTTGGCTAAAGGCCACGAAATCATTGGAACCACCTTTGGAATGGGAGGGTTTGCGCTTGTTGGAGGGACTCCTTCGATGTGCCCTTACGGGAGAAGTGGACGGAGACGCCGGACGGGCAACAGCATCGAGAATGGTTCTTATTGAACGGACCACATTGAGCTGAATGACAGCACGCCAAAGGATGCGTTCTTCACGGAAGGCTGTAGGGGTATACAACCGCTGAAACTCTGGAAAGAAGTCTGAGAAATAAATATTGAAAGAAAATCGAGAAACACACGTCGAAGGGTGGTAGATTTGCCTAACCGAAATAACTGGAATGAACAGGCCGATAGTCGCTGAGGTTGCGCAGCACTCACCGGATTCACTCTGGCCAAGTAAGAGTAGCCTCACGATGCGTTTCCTCCGTCGCGCCTGGCGTTCTGCTTTGATACTAGCATCGATGGCGAGACTGACCCGTCGGGCCTCTTCCTCCCGGGCGATACGTAGCTCGCGGTCTTCTGGGGACTCGTCAATAGGTGGCTTGAGTGCCTCGTCAAAGGGGTCGTCAGTGGGTTTCATGCTGTGGAAAGCAGCGACCGGCATCCCTGGTGGTGGTCAAGAAGTAAGGAGCGAGAGCTGTGTGAACGGAGATTAGAAGGGATCCAAGGCTTGGGTCCCAAGGCCCCAGGCACAATTTGAATATTGGCTCGCATGGCATCACGTGCCCCGCCTACAATGACCACGCGGCACATACCGGCAATTTGATTTTCGGAAATTTTGCTTCCATCTTGCTTGGGCCTGGCAGCCAGGCATCATTGCCCTGCTGGATTGCCCCTGCCTTCGTTACGCCAGGACCAAGGAACCGCGTCCGGGAGACTGCTAGGCGCCCTATCATATGTTTACCTTGTTGCCTCGAGGTCTGGTACCTGAGCACCGGCCAGGCACCGAGGAACGATCATTCATTACTACACATTTTACAATCCCAGCGTCTGCCCGCTTTCCTCCAACCACGGCGCCTGGGTCGGTCCTTACGCTGATTCGGGTTCTGATTTCTCCCAAGCACCAGGTATTCCTAGTGAATCCCACAATAACAAACTTGTATTCCGACGGAACGGGGGCATCAGCAGAGCTCCACTCTGAACGGTATCACACCGCAGCTTTCCCTCCAACGGTCCCTGTAAATCACAGGCCATCTGATAAGAGCTCGGGGTCGGGTCGCACCAACTGCTACCGATCCGGACACCCATATCCAGCCACGTACAGCAGTTACTACAAACCCTGTCCCAAAACTACCGACCCGAATATCTCCCACAGCCTCCGTCCAAAGTCCCCCCATTCAACCACTATCAGGCTTTCTGTCCAAAAATACCGGATCACGAGCCCTAATGGATGGAGGAGACTATGCTATGACGAATGCGAAAGTCAGGAACCAGGTCCGGCACCATCGAAGAGCACAGCTCAGGTATCTATGCACCTGAAATACTCCCACCCTCGCTGCCGGCATCTATACTCCCGCCATTCATTCTATTCACACGCTCCCTCTAAATACTCTATTACTCCCCTTCGCTGACACGAATATTACGCGGTAAATCTGCGTCCGCGGGGCCCGTCCATCCCCCTGGCCCTCTCTACCGTAATAAACATTCACTCCAACTCCAACCTGTCAAACTTAACCAAGGTGCGTAGTAACAACCGATTGGGCTCGTGCCGTGATCGATCTGATTTACAAGGTCCCATCATCGTTCTCGTTCAGACAGTATTAGTACCCTAGGGGTACAAAAGATGTAGGCGCCCATAGTTGTCGGTCCACCACCCGTCGCCACATGCACCATCTCTAGACTCGGAGGCTAGATTCCTATTCCGGATTCGAGCAACCCCAAAATGCATCCCTGCTCTGGACCTATTCAGCTAACGTACCGACAGCAACCTCAATCCCTTCTGCTATAAATGAATGCATGGGCTACGCTTCTCCCGAAAGCGATCAGCAGTTCCCTTTTCTTTCCCCCTCCGGTACCGGCTCCCTTCTCCCTCCTGTCAGGGCTACTTCATCCGTTCGCCACCCCTAGGCTCTCATCCAATCAGCCGTCTCCCCGGAATCTGGACGCGTCTAAATAGCAGTGTTTATACTATGGAAGAACTTGTCATATTATATTCTAGCTCAGGAACCCATTCAGCGTGTAATGCATAAAATTCAGGGCTGAGAAAACACTATCAGATAACCTTTCATTCTTCGGACAATTAAAGAAGCGCGTTCTTCTGGAAGACGAACACATGTTGGGAGACACAGCAGACGATGACGCATAGGGTGACTCCATTTCACATACTTGGTCGACCATAGAATGAATACCCTCCGAGTGTCACTAGTTTTAATTCCCGTCGGCGATAACATGGTGGAATATCGACGGAAATCATATTAACCTGGCAGACATCACGGGTCTAGAAGAAACATCTATGCCTCATGGACATTGGTCGTACAATCACACCTCACAGCCCAACACGCCATGTACCAGGAACAGTGTGGGATGAGAAACGTATTTGCTGGCTGCTTTCGGACCGTGAAAGCTCCCGTTGCTAGCCACTGCGCGCTCTCACAGCACTCAAGTAAATGGAATTTCTATACAATGGCTAGACTCCGTCGATCTATAGTCGATACTTATCGGCAGACAATAACCTTTTTCACACTTCTGATTCAGAATACGTGAAAGAGGTCACCTCATACCCAAATTGAGGATAGCGAAATGGGTGTGGGAGAAAACGTAGAATTCAATGAAGCGTAAGTGCAGTGTCAAGGCGGGTACATTTGACATTAATAGAACGGACTTGTGAATGTCGATAAAGCAGTGGACTTGACCATAATCAGAAACTCCCTCGAGACCTTCACAATCACCGTCAAAGTTCGACTTCCAAGCGCTCACATCAAAATCCACCATTCACAGCTCCGACCGTTCTCTCTACAAAAACAGATACCAGCGTCAAATGCAAGTGCGATCTAGCCGCACTGCGAATACAGTGACGGAAAGACATGCGTCATCACACCAAGTAGTTCTCCCACCAAAGAGAACAAGCACACAACCATCTTGATACATGTTTCTCTCGCTCCACATGCTGCAAGATCCCGCAAACGAACTTTGCTGCATTAACCCCAATTTGGGGATTAGCGAGTATCACCACCATTGGATGGGCGCCGAATCCCCACCCGTCCCGCACGGGTAGTCCAAATTCCATCTGAAGCGGGGGGGTACAAAAACTGATAAGGGCTGTTCGTTAAAGCTCCAACCACTGCTGTAAGCCAAGGTTCAGCTAATTCTGATTCAACAACACGCTCGGACATCGGGGACATCTCGCGCTTAGAGGACGTTTCATCGGAATTGGGGTGGGCATACCGCTTGGTCTCTTCCGCTTAAGATGCTCAGCCAAGCGGGAAAACTTCTTGCATGACTTCATGACGAAAACATACTAGGCACAATAAAAAGGAATCGTACGAGTTACGAGCGGGCACCTGTTTACGAAGATTCTGTTCTGTTGTTCTGTTCTGTGTTCTGTGTTCTGTGGAAGGAAAACGGCAGACTAGGCACGCAGAGCTTTCGCGACGTGAGAATGCCAACACGATAGTAGAATTTACCACACTAAAGCGGCTGCAATGGAACCCAAATACCGTCACCTGGTGGGAGAGAGAAAGAACGGCGCCGTCGCCCGAGTCTTCAAATCAGAAATGAAAGCGTGACCTGAATCCCAGACCGCCGGGTTGACTTAGTGAAATGACGTGAGTTAGTCCTCGTATGGTTCGACTTGCTATCCAATCATTAGAGTGAATAGGGGCTGAAAGATGGGTATCACCGCAAGGAGAGTCAGGATATATTGTCAGTAATTAATTCCTGTCACAATTGCATTAGCTGTCCGTGTCGGCTTCGGGGAAAATATGATACGTACAGTTCTCTAGGAGTTGTTTAGCACCGCCGGTAGAGCATACCCGATTGGATATTAAATGTTGAAGGCGACGGAGACATTGCATGTATCCTTTCAGTCGGCGCGCTTCGATAGCGCTCAGCTGGTCAGACTTCGAGTTTGGGATAAAGTCCGGTTGTGGTTCGTCGATGAGAAAGACGATAGGTCTAAGACATCTTCAGGTGGATGCTGGGCAAGAAGATTGAACCTGTCCACCAGCATATGTGAATTTGAATATTAACAAAGGCACCTCTTTTGACCTCCCCTTAATCCTTTTAGTCAGGAGGAGAAGAAGCGATGTTACAAGACTAGACCTAGGCTGGTTTTCGTCAGAGGGAAACAATCGCGCGCGTTGCTGTTGAAAAAGATGAACTTGTGGGTTAGTCGCCGTCGCATCCGGCAAATACCGACGGAACTGTGCGGAATCAAGGTTTGATTAACCTTTTCGCTCATAAAACCCCTACCACTACCAGTGGCTTCGCCATTCACATTACCCACACTAAATTTACTATCTTCGATAAGCTGGGAAACCCCTCTGTCATTGGTTTCTTCGGACTTGGATGCTCGGACTTTTTCTGGATGCTGATACCAGACTGGCCGGGTGGATACTCGTATCATTGCTTTCTGTGCAAGATTTTGTAGAATTGACTCGGAAACGTGGATGTATCATGTCATTGAGTACTAGTGAGACACATACCGGACTTCTCTGTAAGTTGGGCTCTGTACACGTCCATCTCGGCAGCAAGGTTTTGTTTCCCACATTTGCGAAAGTAGATTAAACCTTACAAGATCACTTAATTTATTTTTTAATAAACCCACATGTTTAGAACGTCTGATGCAAACAATATTCCGGATGAGTATCATTGTTTGTAGCTTAAAAGCCACGGTCTTGTGTAATGTCGCCGTTCACTTACTCTGGCGACACCTCAAAGGTCTGCTTGCACCACATATTCTGATAAGGGTATCTGAAAGCTTCGTCTGGGATGGCTTTGATGTAGCTGACAGTCTCCTATGAGAGAAGAGAAGACAAAGCTAGGCATGGTCAATGAAACCGTCGCTACTGGTATTCACTGTTGGACATATAGGGCTGACATCCCGAACGACCAAGAATTTCAAGACGCGAGTATGGTAACTTTGTACCAGACTACGGTGATATGGATGTGGTACGATATCGTCTCATCGTCTTGAGTAGTAGCGCTATTTAAACGTTACGCGAGGCTTTTGATGGTTGCAAATGTTCGTGTTGACTTTAACCATGTGTACGTCGACAGGACATATTTCCCTCTGGCAATAACACATGTTACTCTATTCAAAAGTTCAGTGAATACCCTTTGAACCTCGGACCATACTATTCGCTGACATGTCTTGTAGAGTTTTCTACCTCAAGGGGTGTTGCGACTGAGATCATTAAAGTTGTTGAAGATCGCGGAGGTAGCATGATTTGAACCTCTGCCATCCAGGACATTCAACGCGAGCTCTATTCGTTCGTCATTCTCTCCTCTCAGCTTTCACAGGCATAACTTACATAGCTCTATCGTAAATTGCTACTCTATACGGAGCGAGTACGGCCGCTGCACATGGCCCGACTCGAGACCCTAGTTCTCATAACATATATGTTCTCTCTTCCTTGAAATTGACTGGTTCTCATGTTGCAGCTTGGGTCTCATCCTATTCAATATCAGCATGAACTCTTCCGAAGCACTTAGCATTATGTATCAATGTCATAACGCAAGTCTGACACCATAATCCACGCAAAGCCGTCGGTAGGCGTCAGGAGCATCTGTTCGTTATTTTCTCTTGTTCCCGTTGACGGAAGGAACTGTATCCTGGGCTTCGACAGGCATTGGATGGGTCAACGCCGAAATCGGGAATATACGGCGAAACATCCAGAACCTGCCCTAGAGCACACGTGGTTGCGGAGTGATCGGACCGTCGCAGGAGTTTGGCACGTTACCGCCTACCATAAGGAATAGGGCGTCTCGAGTGCATGGCTCCACGAAGAGAAATTTACCCCATATGACCGGTAAGTCACGTAAAGCAAGTCCTCCTCTTATTTTCGCCTGCCAATGTGTAAGCCGCTTTCACTCAAGACTTCAAGACTTCAGTCGGAGGCAGCCGACCGATGACGGAGCTTTCCATGCAAAACGTATAGGAATCGCTTGACAAAATATTGGATATTACACGAAATAAAGAACGTTGGCTATCCCATATCATTCCTCGAAAAAAAACTTACGTGGGGTCGAACTACTTCATGAATTGCTGATCAGCTTCAACGATCTCAAGGAGAATGGTCTAATTTATTCGTACCAAGCCTAGGACAGCTGCCATCGCGTCACGGAAAAGTTAATCACCGCCGATATCAACTTCAATAACCTTCAATTAAATGATCCACCAAACAAGCATGTCTATACATCCTATAAATGAAAAGTCCTATCACTGGGGCAGCCAAGTCCGAGTTCGATGTGAACTCTTCTTCAATTCCATCATCGTCCTACTCGTGAACGTCCCACAACTAAGCAAACCTTGATGAGGCCCCTTCAGGTTTGTGTAGGCAAAAACTCAACTTACCACATCAAAGTCAGGGAGCACTCTGACTCTTCCTGTGTTTCTTGTCATCTCCACTAGCAGGAACGCGCAGCCTCCCATCCGGACTGGTAAACGGGGGAGGCATAGGAAACTGCCTTAGCGTCGCGAGGAGCGGAGAAGTTAGTTGATTTGTGCGCGACTTGGGCTCGACTCGGACTGGGGGTTTTTGTGGTGAGTTCATGATGAGAATATTTCTGCGTCAAACGCATAAACCTATGTGGGTTATATGATTGCTGGCTGAGGGTTTCCACGGGGGGACGGTGCTGTGTCGAAGATTGATTCCTTGGTTGCTGCTGTGTGGAGACGGGCCGTCGCTCAATTGAGAGCCCAGATCCTGATGGTTGAAGCGGACACGCCACAGATAAGGTCGATACTTGTGGCCCCGAGTAGGTACGTGGGCGAACCAGAAGACTAGGATCTCAATCGTAAAGCAAAGATTTTTCCCTGATAAGTGATCGGATCCACCGAGATGGAAGACTGCTCAGTACCAGTGCATCGTGAAACCACATCAGTGCTGTTGAACACTAGACTGGGAAATCATTGATGAGAGGCTATAGACCATCAACAGCCTAACTTAAACATCCGAATAAGCGGCCTCCAGAAAGTGAAACAGCGTATGCCGATGGTGGCTTGTAGACTTAGGTAATGTTGACGCACCAGGTGATGCACCTGAAAGATCATCTGACCGCTGTAAAGACAGCACCGGAAACAACTTGAGATTCAGGGAACAGATGTTTGGATGATTAGTAAATAGTGATCAGCCTACAGCACCTCTGACCATGACCGGATCAGATTGTCTCCTTCCTTTCATTATCCAGATTGCAACAAAGCCATCGATCTTCTGGGGCGGTAAGTGTTGAGAATTCTCATTCGGATCTTGCTAGAACTGAGGCTGCCTTTCGGCATGTGAAGTGCCAGTGCCTGAAGGATGACACTGGCACGTGCATTGCCGGGTTATCCAATCCTTTATCCGGCAGACACGAAGCTCCGGCTGTCTATAACGAACACAGGCCAAGAACCAGCCAACAATCCACCGCACCGAACCCTGACTCCGACTTTAAAGCTCGTGCCAGACTTTCGACTAGCCGCCTCAAACTTGTCCCAGAAGCCTGAGATTTTTTCGGGACCGCCAACAAAAGATGATATCTTCTTCGTATAGCCGGTGAATTTTATGTTGCCGACGGACATTTCAACCCTCAGGCTGAAAGAATAAACAAAAATATGTCCGAGATCGCCATTTGTAAGCTGTGTAGTGTACGAAGCGTTGAATGCCTATGTGTATTCATCATCTCATCGCCTGGGCCCTACACAGCAAGACGTTCTTTTGAGTCAGCCTTTGTGATTATGTCCCACGAGCCATCCCAATATGATAGATATGGCAAGAGAGATCACTTGCCTGCATCAACTATACCAGTGCACTGATCAAGCCTGTGGACGCGATTCCGACTCAATAGGTTTGCGGTAGAATATCAAGATCCGAACAAGATGGCAATGAGACAAATCAAAACTAAGGATCAGCAAATATATACACTGGAGATAATCATGACCACGCTTATCCATCATGCCGTGTCCAAGGACGATCCACGACATCTTCAAGTTCATCCTCCCCAACTCCAGCAAGTGTCATATCCTCCAGCTTCCTGGTAAACTCGTTCATATCCCTTTCAGCAGCCTCCCGGATAGCACGGTCATAACCACCACTTTCATCTACATCAGCATTAGGATCCCAAGAAATCGGCAGTCCTCTCCATCCACCATATTTGTAGACGTAGTTCAGGAAGGACCGCCACAAGGGGTCGAGAGAAAGGACAGTGGGGTCCCCGACGATGACGACAAGTGCTTTCGCTCGGGTAATAGCAACTAAAAATGGGGTGAGATTCTGGACAATGGAAGACTGAATGTTTGCATTTTACCGTTGAAGCGACGAGGGTTGGCGACGAATCCAAGAGTGTGCCGAAGATCGAATTGGACGAACTCTTTGCTGCTTCTGACTGTCGAAATAATGATGACCTTGCGCTCCTAGGTGAAACCCCGTCGTCAACGAGAAAACAATGACAAAACATCATTTCACTCACTTGGCCTTGAAATTCCTCGACACTCCCAATCTTGATGCCGTCGTACCTTCCTCTCAACACATTTCGGATCTTGAGAACTTGAGCATGATATGGTGCGATCACACCGATGTCATCGTCAGCTAGATGAGTACCTTGTCAGCATGGAACACTTTTACAGCAGCAGATATATCGCCGTGACGAACTGAGGCGCAACTTCCTGTCAGTGCGTAACTCTTCCACTGTTTTCTTGACATCCAGAACCTCGTCGATATTAAAGAACGACGGAGATGAAGCTTCACGAGCATCTTCGCCTGCCATGGCATGGAACACGATAGGAAAACTCTTCGCCTCGAGGTGTTTCGACCCCAAGAAGGATTTGAGAACCTTGGGGTCGCCACAGGTTTGAAGCTCCCCTCCATAGAACCGTTCGTTGGGGAACTGGAGGATGGCGGGATGGGACCGGAAGTTTTGCGTCAGTTTGACAACTCTGCAGAGATTTTGGAGCGCATGATTAGTTTCAAGGGTACGAACAAAAAAAGGAAGGTGACCAACGGATGGTCATCATCATGAGCCTCCTCGTCATAAATATCCATTTTCATTAGTCTCTCTATGTAACTGATCTCCAAACCTAGATCTCGTGCAACTGGTGACCTGATGATAGGCCCCAATTGCTTGGGATCGCCTGATAGGATAACATTAGTTGCGTTATCGGCCATAGTCTTGACCGCGATCATCGCCTCTGGCTCCGTAGCCTGGCCAGCTTCATCGATGAAAATATGCGTAAAGTGTCCTCGTGGGATACCGATACCAAAGAACACCGAGGCAGAAACGCAAGTAGAGACAATAACCTTGAATTGTCGAACACGAGGTAAGATGGGGACGGAGAAGTTACCATCCTCATTGACGTAGGTAAAAGGTTCAAGCTCGAGAGGTACGGCTTTCTTAGGTCTGGAAGGGGCATAGAACCGGAAAAGTGTGTCAGTTCCCAGCATCGAAAGACGAGACGTGATGAGATCCGCAGCCGAGTTACTAGGAGCACAGGCAAGGATACGAGCTTTGGGATTGGTGGCATGAATTTGTCGGATGGCTTCGACTGTGGTGACAGTTTTCCCCGTTCCGGGCCTAAGAAAAGATCAATTGTCGGGAGTGGGTTATAAATTGTTAAGTACTTACGGTCCGAAGATGATGAAGGGGACCGATCCCGCGGGTTGACGGAGAATGAAGTCGACCGCCTGTCGTTGTCGTGGATTGGTATCGATTAACTCGTTGAATGGCTGCCACGGTGATGCTGTCAATGGTACGTGCACATGCTCCTTTGTGGGCAAAAGTAATCGCGGTGGAGCAAAGGCTGTTTCTAACGCTTGATGTTGTCGTCGAAGAGGATATCGGTTCAGTTTGAAGCGTACGAGAAACCTATCCGTGCTGGTCGCTCTAAACGAACGGTTGAAATGAAGTCCGACTTCCTTCTGGTGGACGAAATGGACACAGCCAGAATACCAATGGCCTTCAGGTGCATCGCTCTTTCGAACTAAGATGTTGTCCCCTACTTTTCTTCAGCGACGCAGGCGAATTCAATAGCTGAAGCACGAACCAACGAGAACACTAGGCCGTTTTTCTGCCAATCCAGGGACTTCGAGGCTATCGCAACACACATGAGGAAAGGAAGCGTGATAAAGCTGACACATACTGGTAGTAATTTGAGTTTCGGGTGAGTATGGAGTTCGGTATGTCATAGTACTCCAAGTCTAGGCTAGAGAGCAATTGTTAGTAGTAGACGGGCATAAAAATAGCATACTGACCTCGACTTATACTCTTCAGCCCATATCAAATGACGAAAATGTCTCCCATACGAAGCACCCTCGATCGTAGGAGGGAGGAACATCTCCCGAAGACGCTTCACGGTCTCCGAAACGGAGCCGGTTTTCAGAGTTTCATACAAATCCCTTGGGATATTATACTTAGGGAGCTTGACGACATAGGGAACAGCATTAAGAGCCGGTGGTCTTTCTCCTTCAACGACCGTTGTCTCGGGGTGACGCGCCGTTCGTTTTTTCGGAATGTACGGAGCTTTCGGCTGCAGAGCCTTGTGAGCCGCAGAGTCGCCGACGATGATATGAATAGGTCGGCATATGATGAACTGCGTCTTCAGCTGCTGATCCTCAAACATGAGTTCAAGCCTGTCATCTCCACGTCCCGGGAATCTTTGAGAGCAGGTAACGGTAAGTATGAGTGGTTGACGATACTTCACTTGGGATGTCCCAAGAGGTGTTACGGTAAATCTGTTGTTAATGACTTAACAAACAACAATGTTGATCAAAATGTCACCCCGAAGGACGTACGGAGAAAACACCGATCGGTGTTTTGTAGACGCCAAACCAGCTACCACAGAGAGTCGTGCGTGAGGGACAGTAGTGTTGATAGTGACTTTCCTGGAAACGCCTGCGCTAGCTGTGCTTGGATCGACGACATCAAAGTCCAAGTTCGCTTCGACTGTGACACCATGTTTATCTTCTTCGGCCTCTTCTAGAGCAGAGGTGAACTTGGTGAACTGTGTTCGCGCTCTGTGTTTTCTACCAGCGATGTGGGCCTTCCATAGCTTGGTGAGGAATGTGGATGTTGCAAGGTGGACAAAAAGTGCAACCTGCAAACTCCTCAGGCAATTCTGGTTGCACATTGGGAGAGATACTTCGTCGTTGGGCTGCTTTACGATGGCGGGACCCACGAACATGTTGATCCCAAGAAGACCGGCCAATTGTCCTGTCACAAACGCTACACAAGCATAGCACAGGTACTCCAGATGAAGCCGCCAGATGCTTTTTAGAAGTCAAATGTGCGTCGAGATGGTGTTGACTGGGGAAAACCATTCGGCATGACTTGCATAGCAGAACATCGTGCAGAAAGCGACATGAATCATTATCACAATGGCCAACTGAGAGGATTTGTGGACAAATGGCGGCCATAGTGATGGAAAGAATACAAGCGACGAAACGGCGACTGCCTGCCCATCATTGAACTTTTGGGTGACAACAAGCGCCGAGTGCTAATTTAGGAATCCTGTTCGCCGTTCCGTGCTTCTTTCCTGCCACGAGGTTGCCACGCCACAGCTGTCCCTATTCCAGACTTGCGATTCCCTTTAGCTAGATGACTTGGACTTCGTATGGTTTCTCTTCATTGGAAAAATTTTTTTGATCAAGAGATAGAATTTGTGTCAGGCCCGACGAGAAACAAAGAGACCAAATGGCCGATTGACCAGATCACTCGTGACAGCGCCTCGCACTAGCCACAGGGAGGGAAATTGAGGCGATGATCTAAGCCTCGATGAGATTAATGTAAATTTGCAGTACTGGATAAGCCTTAGTGCCTCAACGAAGCTGCGCTGAAGGAGGACGTTCACCTTGCGTTCACCTCAAGGGTGAAAACGAGATAGGCAATCCAACTCTAATTTCGAACTTTCTTGTGATCTGTATACATCGTTTGTTAGGCAACTGCGAAAACGAAAGGGGATGTACTGGGAGGAAAGGTGAGTGTTGGAGTATGAGTTCACCAGCCATCCGGCAGGCTGAGAAAGAAATTGATAGGGGAAAGCTGAAATAGGAACAAATTCGTAATAAATGTGCGACGTAATGGACAAGCCTCCTCACGTCGTAACTCCTAAGGACTAATGGTCTAACAACCATGGGATTCAATTTTTCAGCTTACTTTTCAGGTTCCGGCTTCAATTAACGATCCTCATGGGAGCCTTTTGCGTGTATCCCACATTGCATTCAGTGACATTTCTTCATGAACATATTAAAATCCATCTTGAGTTCCTTGTGAAAAGTTGGTAAAATGCAGTTTCAACATGCCCGATCCGCCCATTTGTCTAATTATATAATGTCATCGACCCTTGATGAATGTAAAATGTAAAAGTAGCCCAAAGAGCTTGTATTCCATCTGAAATGACAGTTTTGATGGTGTTTATAAAATTCATCCCCGTCGTCTTCGTAAATGACAGTTGGGTAACGTTCTAATGACTTCAAAACTTGCCAAAAAAACGAAAATGTTGAAGACACTGCGATTAGGCCTTCTTTTTGCAGTGGCTCAGAGCCGGGAGGGTCGCTCCATCCCTAATATCACCCACCTCCCATCCGTTCACAGCTAAACCCAACAGCAAGAAACGGAAATATCGCACAAACACTCTCCAGCGGTCTTCCGACTCATCGGCTGATGAACCCCCTCCCTGTATACTTTGATAGTACCATGTCAAATTCGTCTTGCGGTTTCAGTCAATCGGCTGTAAAACTGGATGCTTATCTATAATACCAAATTAATCCTCCTCACCAACATTCACTAACGGCGGCGATCCATCACTGTGGTAACCTCTGTCAAAATTTTATATTTCGTCCATCGAGAATGTGTTCTGTTGGAATCGCTAGGCTGCCCCGAGACGAAATGAGTGTGAATATGTGGGTTACACCTGTGTCCAACTTGGAAAGCGTCATCCGGACTAACTACAAAATGTGCCACTGACGGCTTCTAAACTGCGACAGTTCCGATGAATTCGTATCTGAACTATACATAAAATCGCTGTCAGGGCCATAAGGAGCTCAAAATCTCCGAAGTGTCGAGATACAGATGCAATTGAAGCAGTCACGGCTCTCACAGATGCTCGATCTGAGGTAGCACCCTCGAGGATTATATTAACGGTCAATGTCTCTTTTTCACAGCACGGTATTCATACATGTATCCTAAGACAACCAGTGATCAATAGTATGACAGGGACTACGCAGGATCCTCTAAAGCCGGATCTCACAACAGAAACCAAGCATTAACTCCGGTGAATCCCCCCAGGAATGGCGATGGCAGCGTGATTTGATGCCAAATCCTCGACAGTCCAATGTACTACTTAAGCCCTCGGTTTTGGGGTAGGATATCCACCCACGGTGAACGCTAACAACCCCCAATCCCTTCACAGACCACTAGATACAATGACGATGAAAGCGCTTGTATTTTCAGGAAAAGGCCAGCCTCCTACCCTACAAGATCGTCCTCAGCCAACCATTCTCAATCCCACGGACGCCGTCGTGAAGATGGTCAAAACCACCATCTGCGGTACGGACCTGCACATCCTCAAAGGCGATGTCCCTACGTGCCCCACAGGACGCATCCTCGGCCACGAAGGCGTCGGGATCATCCATTCCGTCGGCTCTGGAGTGTCCAAATTCAAACCAGGCGACAAGGTCATCGTGTCCGCCGTCACCTCCTGCTCCCGATGCTCCTTCTGCCGCAAGGGCATGCTTTCGCACTGCGTCGACGGCGGCTGGACGCTGGGGAACATCATAGATGGTACCCAAGCTGAATATGTCCGGGTCCCCTACGCTGATGGCAGCCTGCACCCCATGCTTGAGGGTGCGACCGCCGATGAGCAGGTGATGATCAGTGATGTGTTACCGACGGGATTCGAATGCGGGGTTCTTAACGGAAGGGTAAGATTTAAAGACTTTTTAATGATAAGTTACGTGCCTTTATAATTAACTTATAGGTGTCTCCAGGGAGTTCCCTCGCCATCGTTGGTGGAGGCCCCGTCGGGCTCTGCGCAATGCTCACCGCACAGCTATACTCCCCCTCCTGCATCATCATGATCGACCTCGATCCGTATCGCATCGAGATGGCCAAGACTCTCGGTGCCACCCACGGTATCGTGTCTTCCAAGGACGTCGTAAAAGAGGTTATGGCTCTCACAGGCGGGCAGGGCGTCGACACCGTCATTGAAGCCGTCGGCATCCCTGCGACCTTTGAGCTCTGCCAGGACATCGTCGCTCCAGGGGGAACGATCGCCAACCTCGGCGTCCACGGTTGCAAAGTCGATTTACACCTAGAGAGGTTGTGGGATAGGAATATCAGTGAGTTGTCAGCTGACCGTGCCACGCCACTGGGGATCGCTGATGATGGGGATTGCTAAATTAGCTATCACGATGAGCATCGTGGATACGTTATCCTCGTCTATGCTTATGAAGCTTCTCGATTCGGGAAAGCTCAGGACTGCCGGGTTGGTGACGCATACGTACAAGTTTGAGGAAATGGCGAAGGCTTATGAGACTTTCGGGGCGGCGGCGAAGAATAATGCTCTGAAGCTTATCATCAACTTTTAGCATGTCCAATACGATTAAGAACGGATATCATGTCCTGTAGTTGTAATCAATATCAGCACATATTTTTTCCACTATTTGAAGTCTGTCACCTACCGCTGCAATTACTCGGCTTTCACGCATATGCGTAGTACTGCCATCTATCAACCAAGTCGTAATGGTTATAACATATATCGGTGTTAAAAATGCCGAAAACTAACTTGAACTACTCACTGATCATGTCACCTTGCGGCCATGTACACTGGAGCTACCAGTAGTTCCTGACAGAGTTCAAACTTTGTCGCAGGGACTTTTGATCCCTTCGCCGTTGGTGACTCGAGCGACAACGACATTCATGCTCTCTCTCTCCCGAGACGATGCCGTGCGTCGCACCGATAGTGCAAGTTGATTGGTGTTGCAACCATGATGACAAGTTAAGAAGGGGAATAAACTTGCTGCCAATGACTCGGACACATGATCATCGCGCTTATACCACACATCCCATGTTATGACTATTAAAAAGAAATGATCATATAGAGCGACTTGCCGCTAAGAACGCTACACTGACATTCAGAACCAATAACTGCGTCACTTATCATCATGACTTGTCGAGCCTTCTAGTAGTACCATCAGATGCAAGCTTTCCATCCGCATGAGGGATACCGGCTTGAGTGGCCATCGAAGGTGTTTCCTAGCGTCCAGCCGAATACAGTAGTAGTCATATGTTGTCGCCTAGTGTGAATTCTAGGATTCTATCACTGCCGATGGAATGACCCATATCGTCACTAGCAAATATCAAAATGAAAATTTGCTTTCAACCCCAATTCCGCCGGGATGGGACTTGGACAAATGCAGGACATGCAGGTGTTTCTTCAGATTCGAGGTTCTCGTGCCCGACTGCGAAGGGTCTAATAGAGAGTATGGTAGTATAGTGTTCCTCCGGGGGGTTAATTTGCAGCACTGGATAAGCCTTAGTGCCTCAACGAAGCTGCGCCGAAGGAGGACGTTCACCTTGCGTTCACCTCACGGGAGAAAACGGTCCTCGAGACAGACAATCCAATTCTGATTTCAGACTTTCTTGTGATCCGTATACATTGTTTGTTGGGGAACTGCGAAAACGAAAGGGGATGCACTGGGAGGAAAAATAAGTGTTAGGATTCGAGCAAACCGGCATTCCGGCAGTCACGGCTGAGTAAGAAATTGATAGGGGTAAATTACTAAAGTAGGAAGATAAATGGCAGTGTACGAAATAAGTGTGCACGCTCCTTGCGTTGTAACCCAAGGACTAACGGTCTAACAGACATGTACTGTGGTAGATCTTGGCTTACAACAGTAGCAATAAAAAATGTGTCCTATTCCAAATACGGAATCCAATTTTTCAGCTTACTTTTCAGGTTCCGGCTTCAATTGGCGATCCTCATGGGAGCCGACTGCGCGTATCCCATTGCATTCGACATTGTGCTTCAGTTCTCCCTTGCTCCACTCTACAACTCATTCGGAATACGAGGAATCCGATGCTAGGACGTAACTCGACAAGATCTCCGACATTCTTTCTAGACCATTGAACCTCTACAAATTTGAGAAAAGTTGCGGGCGTGAGTGAGTGAAGGAAGGAATAAATAGCCGCCGCACAGTTCCCAACATGGGCAAGATCGAAGCCACGGATCTCCGCGGTGCAACCAAAAGTGAAGAACCCTCATTTGCATACTTTACAACTGACCCAATGAAGCTACAGTTGGCATATGGAATGTCGTGAGATTATCCATATTCTTCAATCGGCAGACATGGAAATTTGGAGGCATGCATTGATGTAGACTGTGCACTTCTCTCTTCTATCCTTGTCTTGTTCTTCACCTGCATTCGCTATAGATAGCTTCGTACGGGCTAGAAGGATTGAAACAAATATGCATGATCATTATCAATGTCAGCCTCCGAACTCCCAAATCATGCCATAATTGCTTCAAACTATTCCCGGCAGAGCTTTTCGGGAGCATGAACAGAAGATGATATCTTCTTAGTATAGTTGGTGAGATCCATATCGTCAACGGACATTTCAACCCTCATGCCGATAAACTCAATAGGAACTTGTCCGAGATCGCCAGGGAGACACCTAACCAGTGGTATACGTAGTGTTCGAGTCCTATATTTACTGAAAGTCTCATGGCCCGGACTCTACACAGCAAAAGCTCCGAATCAGCATGGGTGATCGTTGGATCAAATATCACGGATTGCTATGAACGACATTGCAGTATAATTAGATATACATTCTATGACGAGAGAAATTCATTGTTTTTATCAATCATACCAGTGTACTGATGAAACTTGTACGAAGCGACCCAGACTCAGTAAATTGATTCAGATAGTAGGAACATCAGCATCTGGGGAAGAAGATCGTAATGAAACAGTTTACTTGGGAAAGTGGTATCCACAAGCTAAGTTTCGTGATCTTATTTTTCGTGACGTAACGGGTATGAAATAAACTTGTCTTGAAACAAAACACACACATCGAAAAGCATCAAATCTGCATGCCGAGAAGAGAAAATGATGCTCGCAGCTTATCCATCATGACGCATCCAAGGACGCTCCACAACATGGTCATCCTCTCCAACACTAGCCAGTGTCATCACTTCCAACTTCCTGGTAAATTCATTCATGTCCCTTCCAGCGGCCTCTCGGATAGCACGGTCATAGCCTCCACTCTCATCCACATCAGCATTGGGATCCCAAGATATCGGTAACCCTCTCCATCCGCCATGTTTGTGGATATAGTTGAGGAATGATCTCCATAACGGGTCGAGGGAGAGAACATTCGGGTCTCCGACGACGACGAGTAGCGCTTGCGCTCGAGTCACGGCAACTGAAAAGGCAGTCATGAGATACAGCTGATAAAAGCATGAATGAACTCACCGTTGAAACGTCGAGGGCTTGCGACGAATCCAAGGGTGTGTCGTAAATCGTACTCAATGAACTCTTTACTGCTCCTGACCGTCGATATGATGATGACCTTACGTTCCTAATGCATCGTTAGTACAAACGCCTAGCAACCATGACGCGTCGCTTCTCTCACCTGGCCTTGAAATTCCTCGACACTGCCGACCTTGATACCTTCATAACCTCGTCTCAATATATTTCTGATTTTGAGAACCTGTGCATGGTATGGTGCAATCACTCCAATATCGTTGTCGGCTGAACGCGTGTTGTGTCAGTTTTCGAGTTGAGTCGAGGCTAGGTTGCTCATGCACGTACTGAGGCGCAGTTTCCTATCTGACCGTAACTCTTCAATCGTCCTCATGACATCAAGCACCTCGTCGATGTTGAAGAAGGACGGAGACGAAGCCTCGCGATCGTCCTTGCCCACCATTGAGTGAAATACAATGGGGAAATTCTTTGACTCTAGGTGCTTTGATCCAATAAATGCAGTAATATTCCTAGGGTCTGCACAAGGTTGGAGCTCTCCCTTGTAGAACCTTTCGTTCGGGAACTTGAGAATCGTCGAATGAGAACGGAAGTTTTGGGTAAGCTTAACTACGCTGTGAAATGCGAAGATCAGATCTCATACGATTGAAAACAATGAAATGTGGCTGACGAATGTCCATGCCCATCCTGTTCTTCATATAACTCCCTCTGCATTAGTCGCTCGATATAGCTAAGCTCTAGACCCAAACTCCTTGCCACCGCTGATCGAATGATAGGGCCAAGCTGCTTCGGGTCGCCAGACAGAACAACATTCGTCATGTTATCCGCCATAGTCTTCACTGCGATCATCACCTCCGGCTCAGTTGCCTGACCCGCCTCGTCAATGAAGATGTGTGTGAAGTGTCCCCTTGGGATCCCGATACCAAAGAATACTGAAGCAGAAATACAAGTCGAGACGATGACTTTAAATTGCCGGACGCGAGGGAGAATGGGGACGGAGAAGTGCGCTTGCTTGGTGAACGTGAAAGGTTCGAGTGTGTGGGGAACGGCGCCTTTTGCTCGCGAGGGTGCGTAGAAGCGGAAAAGGCTGTCGGGACCCAGCATCATTAGACGTGAAGCAATGAGATCTGCAGCTGAGTTGCTTGGAGCGCAAGCCAATATTCTTGCTTTCGGATTAGTTGCCAGGATCTGCCGAATAGCTTCAATCATGGTGACAGTCTTGCCAGTTCCAGGCCTGAACCATCACACTACTCAGTCATAGTGATTATGACGTATGGATGAAAGACTCACGGGCCAAAGATCACAAAAGGCATCATTCCAGGACGCTGACGGAGTATGGAGTCTACGGCCTGTCTCTGGCGGGGGTTCGTGCCGATCAGATTATTGAACGGCGTCCACCGCGTAGCTGGTAACTTGGCGAGGGCATGCTGCTTTGTGGGAAATAGTAACCGTGCTGGCGCGAACGCCGTATCCAACGCTTGGTGCTGACGACGAAGAGGGTACCTACTCAACTTGAAGCGAATGAGGAATCGGTCTGTGGGAGCAGGCCTGAAGGCGCGATCGAAACACATCCCGACTTCTTCTTTCCTGACGACATGGACACCGCCAGAGTACCAATGTCCTTCGGGGGCATCGCTCCTTCGTGCGAGGATGACGTCGCCTAGATAAGATGTTGGTTAGGAATAATATCGGACAGAACGACATCCTTACCAACAAGTACACTCGGTCTTTTCTCAGCTAATCCGGGAACATTGAGACTAGAATAACGTTAAAACCTATGTCTCAATAGAGGTGACAGAGATCGTACTAGTAGTATTGATTATGACAGGAAAGCACGGCGTCAGGGATGTCATAATATTCCAGATCTTCACTGGGGAGTATATCGTCATATTAGAATGCACAGCATCAGTAGCGAATCGCTTGCCTCATTTTGAACTCTTCCGTCCAAATCAAGCACTTGTAATACCTGCCGTATGCAGGACCTTCAACAATACTGGGCGGTAAATATACTTGGCGGAGGCACTGTATGATATCTGCAGCAGAACCCGAAGACAACGTTTCCTGGAGGTTCTTCGGAATGTCTGCCTTGGGGAGCTCAACGACATATGGTATCACGCCAAGCGCTGGAGGCCTTATGCCTTCGACCACGGTCAACTCTGGGTGTCGCGTCGCCCGCTTCCGGGGAACGTAAGGTGCCGTCGGTCGCAGGGCTCTGTGCATAGCGGCGTTTCCAACAATGACATGAAGAGGTCGACATATGATGAACCGGGTACGAAGCTGAAGATCTTCGAATACCAGCTCTAGCCGGTCGTCTGCACGTCCGGGAAATGTCTGCAGCGTCGTGACGGTCAATCTGACAGGTTGTCGGTGCTTGAGTTGATACGAGCCTGAAGGCTTGACGGTGAACCTTATCAGAACAAAATTAATAGGGCCACGTGAATTTTAGTTGGAGAAACTTACGGGGAAAAGGCCGATTGGCGTTTCGACGATGCCAAATGAACCGACACCGACAAGCGTGCATGGGGAACCGTCGTGCTGATAGCCACCTGAGAGGATACCCCAATCCGAGCGGCATCGAGCTCCACGATGTTGAAGTCGAGATTGCCAGTGACAGTAACATTGTGTTTATCCCGCGCAGCCTCGTCCAGAGCCGAAGAATACTTGGCGAACTGCTCTCTGTCTTTGTGTTTTTGGTTTGAAAGATGGCCTGTCCACTGAGCATTGAGTATCTGGCGATTGCAGATGACGCAGAGCGTGTGTCCTGGAACGACATCGGCCTCCTCTGGCTGCACTTGTGGGATATGCCTTGCCTCCGGGCTGCGCGAAGATGCCGTCCCCCGCCGACATGCTGCACCCAGCATTTCATCCCGGGAACGTTCACGTTGCAGATACGACAAACATACAATGCGGAGCCAGCCACGGCATTTTGATGAACCTTCGTGCCCAGATGCTCGTCGTAGGAGGCTCGGTCAGGAAACACATTTCTGCAAGCATCGCACGATATAGCATCGGACTCGTATCGAAACGGACAATCAGCATTGTCGCAGTGGCCAGTGGCCAATTGGTGTGGACATGTGCCAGTGGACATGCCGATGGGAAGAGGGAAAGGAAAGGAAGACGGCCTTTCATGTACTTTGACCCTTATAAACACGATGTAAATAGGTGCCGATTGACAGAATGGGTATTTTGGTACCTTCCCTCTTTGTTCTCTTCACACTCGTCTCCCTTTCATACATTTCATTTGGTGCAGAGGAATGTTGTAAATCAATGGTGCAGTTAAAGGAAGTTTCCGAAGATAGAAATTCTACCATTTTTGATAAGGATTCCGATTGCGATACCCCTTTTAACAGACGTCACTGGAGTCAAGTTAATTTCGGTTCAGAGCGTAGTGAATTCTCATGGACGGAAATTCCGATTACACGGTACCTATCTATACACGAGGAAGAGTCATTTTCTCCGCTGTACGCATAAAATTATTCTCGCCTTGGGCAACCGTACCTTCATGCCTGTGGATCTCATTCAAGAGCGATCTTGAAAGCGGGTAAATATAGAAAGAGCAAGCAAAGGCTTCACCCTAGCTAAAAGGATTGGGCAACTAAAAGGAAGGTGACGTGATGATACGGTCAACACGAAAGAAAGGGTGAGAAGACTTACCATTGAACAGGCGTGGGTTCGCACAAGCCCCAACTGTGGAGAGATCGAACTCCATGAAGTCCTTGCTGCTTCTGACGGCCGAAATTATGATCATTTTCCCTCAATGATTCAGGGCATAATAGTAAAAGAAAAAAATCTCGACAATCAAAGTTTTTTGGATAAGGGTTGGGAATGACGGTGAGTCTGGCGGGTGAACTTCTCTATCTCTCAGGTCCTGGTGAACGGATAGTACTTCGAATTCATTTGTGTCCCTTGAAGAATATTCCTCAAGTACTTCCATCTCTATAATAGTCAGCTATGGCAGTGATACAGAACGGTTCAGCGTGTTTATCAAAGATAAAATCTAGAAGAGATAGAATACATTAAGACGTACATAATATAACCGCGAGACGTCGTTTATTACCGTCACCGAAACTATGACAGCTAAACCATATCCGACCGACACAAAGGACAACTCGAAGAATGACTCGTATTAAACCACTAGACAAAAGCAAATCCGTCAAGTCAGACCAACAAAACGAGATATCGACACACCTTGTACAAGCACGCGCCGTGGAATCGGTTCTTACACGTCTTGCACGGCCGCTGTGGGAGAGTCCCGTCCATGACACTTATAATCCTACCTGCCCATCAGCACCGCACACAAAAAAAAGCATCATTCGACATACGAGTAACATATCGCACACTCCACCTGTCCCTCAAAGTGCAGCGTCGCATTCTTCTTGAACAGCCCCAGCCCATCCACGATATGGCCATTCTACCGACAACAACATCAACCTGGGGAAAGACAGGTCGCAAATCAAGAGGCCACTCACCGATATCATCTGCTGCACACCCAGTACCCAGCCTCTCCAGCGCCGTTCATCGACCCCCACCCGCTTCACATCCCGGACCTCAAGCCGATGCAGGGGCCAGTCCGCCGGGACCCTCACCCTCATCTCGAGTTGGTGCTCATCTACCAAATACGCCGCCCCGACCTCCCCCACGTTCGGCGACACTCTCACTTTGAACGTCTCGTCCTCCAGGCTGTCAGCAGCCTTGACGTGCGCCAGCTCTTCCCGTATGAGCACCGGGGAAAAGTAAGACGCGGTGTACGACGTCAGCGTCGAGGAAAGCTGCCGGTCCGTGCAGTCTAGAACCCAGCCGTGAATCAACGAGGGCACGACTCGCATCGCTCGGTAGTATAGGTGCGCGGCGAGGACTCGTAAAGCAAAGGTTTCGTCCGATTCGTACACTGGTAGAGTCCCTCAGACAACGTTACGTCAATCATGAACTGATCAAAACTCACGTTCTACGTGGTACTCTTCCACAGCCCACAGATCCAGCTTGTATACCTTAGCGGCACCCCGATCCAGATCCAGTGCGTCCAGCACCATAGGCATGAACGAGTCCGCAACGACTTGACAACTCCGCAACTGGTCGACATAGCTGGCCCGGACTTTCAAAGACTAACTCAGCACAGTCAGTATTGATGCCAAAGTGACACACAAGCATTCACTCACAGAACCAACAAACAGATCAAAGACCACCATCCAGCCAAGCAAGTAGCCAAACACGTTCTAAAATCACCATTAATACGCACCGACGACACAACACTGACACATAGCCTACATTTGGACCTGGATCTTCAAAGCTTATGGCCCGCTGGACGATAGCCAGCAGCTCAGGTGGCAGATGCGCCTTGAAATCGTCCTCCGTATCCACTGCGGCTTCAACGACAACGTGCTGGGTGCGCTTATACGCCGCCTGCCGGAGAAGCGCGTATGCCTTCTTTTGCACCTCCGTCCCAGTACCCACCACAAGATGGCACATCTGCGACACCCGTAAGACAAACATTGTCAGACACAAAAGAAAACACACCTTGGACAACGTATCATGATCCATCAGATCGCCAGGCAAATCCTGCAGCACAGCAAGAATGAGCTCCAGGCACTGCGTCCTCGGTTCAGAAGCATGTTCATCTAAAAAGGAAAAGAAATCGTCAGGCAAGCCGAATGTCGAGTGTACGCAAATCCTACCCAATCGCGCTGACGCCAAATCCCGAACCAACTCCAGAATAGATACCCTCCTTCCCTCCCAAGCCTCACGAAGCACCCTACTCCTAGGCGCGAGATCCTGGACGACGCTCACTAGCCTCAACGCATGTGCCATCCCCACCAGCGTCTCATCGTCCTCAAACGTCGCAGTCTACCGCAAAGCATAAGCATTGACTCGTCAAGCACGAGCACCTACACACCTCAAGCTGACTCTCCACCACATCGAACATAAAACCCCAATGTGAGCCCTCGACGTCCTGCAAAATCGGCACAAGTCCGCCAAACACCCACACCATCACGCTCTCCACCGCCTCGTCCACATCCCCTTCCCCGACCCAACGCTCACATGCCTTGACAACATTTACTGCCCTCTGCTGCGGCAGAAATACGTCTCCCGAATTCACACCAGGCGCACTTGCCCCCAACACACGCAGCATTGCCAGCCCATCAGTATTCGCCCGCTCTGCCGGGACACCCATCAGCCCCGCCGCAAGCTCGTTCCGGTACCGTGCCAGACGTACAGATTCGGGTCCCACCTCGCTCACTGTGTGTATGATCGTCATACACACTTCCGGTGCTGAACAAAATTAATATAAAATGAAAAAAGGTGAACGGCTTCCCACCTGTCCGCTCGACACGCCTCGCGGAATCAACCCAACGATCAGCTTCCGCCTTATCTGCATCTGAGAGTACATGTCCCAACACACGTCCAAGGATTCTCACTTCCCGTCGCCCGCTGCTCGCCCTGGCCCTCGTTACCTGATCCTCCAAAAACAGCCCCAAATCACCTTGGGACGTTAGTATATACGCACAAACTCGCCGCAACCGCTCCACCAACGCTTCCAGTGCCCCCAGTGCCTCGCTCCCAAATACCGCACTCCTCCCTGCAGGCCATGCCCAGTAATCCTCTGCATATACCCACAGCGCCAGCAAATGTCGCAGCACCCCACTCTGCCTTCGCGCACTTCGCCGGTCTGCCTCAAACACGCTTAGCCATGCACATACCGCTCGTGCATACGCTGACAGCCCACGTGAATCACACACCGGCGCGTCGACCGCGCAGGGCTCTCCCGGTGGCACCAGAGGGTCCAACACGCCAAGTGCAGGGTGCATCACCTCCCCCGACGCCCCATCGAGCATATCGTCCAGTTCAGCGACCGACGGGAGCACCGACATCGGCAAGACCGCCTCCCCCAGCGCCGCCTCCGACAGGCCCTCGAACACATCCTCAGGACTACAAATGTCAGACTCTTGATCATCAGAGAATGAAACCACCTACCTAGGCTGCAATTCCGTCCTCAGCACGATCCTTGCCAACACGTCCCGTACCCCAGCAAATACCACAGCCTTGTCAACCCCTAGGACCTCATCCTGCATAAACCGGACCCAGAGCGCGCGTGCAGCAGTATCGAGAGATGCGTCGGACTTGGGGAGCACGTACCCTAAGACAAACACATACGGTAGGGCCTCCACAGCGAGAGCGTATACCTCTCGCGGGCACACAAATAGCGCCGTCTCCAGCAGTACCAAAAGCGCACCGCCCGGCTCGCCTTCGCCACGCAATGACCTCTCCACATCCGCCACGAGGACTGTTCCCAGGCTCTCGAGCAGCGCGTCAAACCCGCCTTTTGACACAACAGGACCTAATACGGAGTAGCATCAACAACGGGATTCATTGCAGCGAAATGTAGAGGGTCATTCACCTGGATTCTGCAAGACTTGCTTCATGAGGGATACCTCCGACGAGCCCAAGGGCTGCTGCAGCGCCTCAACGAACAGCTCAAGGACCTGACTGTCAAGTTGCGTGCCCAGTGTCTGGATGTTCACCTGATTATCCAGCACACGTTTCAGTGACGAAGAGAGTATATTCCCATGCTCTCCAATCCCATCCAAGGCGCGCTGCCAAACGGCCTGGCACACACCCTCGTTACTCCTTTGAGAGATATACGCAAAGAACAAGGTCTCGCAGCTCGTCAGAGCACGGTACGCGTGTTCGCTAACGAGAGCGTCAAATTTCTACATCATCGTCTCAGCGGTGAAATTCAAAGCCGAAAGGATACTTACCGATGCAAAATCCGTATTGTCACCGAAGAGGCGTTGTCCAAAGACGTTGAGCAGCCCTACAAGTGTCTGCACGCCATCCCTCGGTGACTCTTCATCCAGACTGCGCACCCAGTCATCCATTGCAGACGACAAGACCTCCCGCAAAAGGCTTTGCGCTGCTACATGCAGCTCCGAACCGTCCGGGAAACGAACGAGGAACGCTCTGAAGAGATACGGCACAATTGCCGACGCCGAACGCCTGACGATTCCGCTCAACACATCCCAAGCCGACTTGTACAGATCTAAACCACGTCAGCGTCGGTCAATGATAGCCTCGAACGACAAACCATTATCAATGGCCGACAAAGACAGAAGCGTCCTCACTAGTGTCTCACATATGTCCCCCTCCTCGACCCGCAACGTCCCATCCTCGAGGGCCGTGAACGTCCTGATGAGTTGTTCCTCAACCAGTGTGGCCCCCTCGCCTGCCCCACGCGCCCTCTTCAGCAGCAGTACCAAACACTCAAACAGCGCCCCCACAAACGCCCCGCCCGCTCTCGCCCGATTCAGTCCGCTCAGCGCTCGGCCGTCCACGGCAGCCCAGAAAGCCGTAAACAACTCGTCCAAAGATGACAGCATCTGGCAATGGGAGGGAAAAGGCAACGTCAGCTCCGGCACGATGGGGCAGAGAAAGACTCACTGAGGGCGGGATCGTCGATAGGATGATTACAACGGTAGGGTAGCCTTGGATGGCTGACCCGGAGCACCCGAGCTGAAGGAACTGCAGAAACTCTGCGTACACGGAGGGAGACGTCCCGTCGGCAAGTATCCACGCGGTGGCGTGATCTGTTACAGGTGAGATGAGCGCACCGTGCGAGAGATGATATCCTCACCTTTGAGAAAGGACAGCAGGGGCTGCCACATGACCGTTTGAACCGTCGGATCCGGCTCAACCCATGCAGAGTGCAGGATTACAGTACTGAGCGTGGGGAGCAGAATCTCCATGGGACCTAGCACAGAGTGAGCAGGACGAAGCATAGAAAGAGGGACACGAACGTCGCAGAATTGCTTGAACGAGAGTCCACGCGGTCTTGCGTAGCGCAGGCTGGGCGTACCCGAAGCACTCCTCGTCCGCCGTAACGAACGGCGCCGCCTCTCTCGCACACAACGCCGACCAAAACGCCCGACTCGTAAGCTTTTCATCAAAATCGACCCCAGTACCAACCAACCACCGGATGGCTCCATACGCACCAACACGAATCCGTGCCTTCCTCTCCCCGTCCTCCTCCTCCACCTCGTCTGACCTACCCAAGTCCACCTCCGCGTACACGCCCAGGGGATCCACCGCCGCCCGCCACACGAACTCACATAACGCGTCTTCCATCCCCTGGCCGGGACCTTCCATAAACCTGCCCCACGCCGCCATCGCCGGGCCCGCTACGGCGCGGTCTACATCGTGCGCCGCCAAGCACCAGCTCCCCAACTCTCTCCCACCCAGATATGCTAGGACAGCATCCCCCATGCGCAGAACGAGCGCGGCGTGGAGTTCCGCCGTAAGCTGACGGAGGCGCCGTGCGGGGTGAAGGAGCAGCGGCGGGAGGTGGTGCATCTGCGCGCGAGGATTTCGTCAGGACGGAAGGGAAACGGAATGGAACAGGACGCACCCACACAGGAAGTACCGCTGCGAGGACCTCCTCCTCCTCCTCTTCCTCCTCGTCGGAGCGAGAGACCCACGCGTGAAGGTCCTCCAGCGCACGCACGCGCGTCACCACCGCCTTCTTCCCTAGCCCCCGGAGCACGACGAGCAGTGTAGGCGGGAGTCGTGCTGCGAGCCCCGGAGCGTCCAGCGGGTCAGGCTGCACCGGTGCAGGCTTTACTGGTGGGATGTATGCTTTCTCCCGCACCACCGTCGTCTTCTTATTCTTTTTATTATCGTTTTTGCGTCGTTCCTGTGCTGGAGGGGGAGCATCGGCCCCTGCCGCTTTGCGTGCGTGCTTCTTACGCGTCTGTGATGTTGCGGACGATTTTCCGCCGCCTTTGGCCATCTGGATCGTGGATCGTGATTGTGGTCGTTGGAAGAAAATGGTTCACGATGCTGACTGACTCGGAGACTCGGAGCGTGACCGGTGCGCACGGGCCGCAGGGTATTTGTATATCTGTAAACCCATGTCAGTTTCTTTTTCTTTCCAAGTTACTTACTACGCATACAGGAGGTGTCCACCAAGCCGGGCGTCGTGCTCCGAAAGAACTGTGTCCCAATGTAGACACCCCTCCTGGAAGGTCGCAGAGACGTCGAGGCTAGCTAAATCAGTCTGCTTTGTCGATGATGCCGGTGCTCTAATGAAGATTCCTCGTGCGACAAGGTGTGGCTGCTCGACCTGGCCAGAAGACGTGAATATATGCGCCTATAGTCGGCCACGTATGACCTCGAGGACCCGATGTATGCTAAATGTCACTTGAATGTCGTTCTCATCGGTTGACGATTCGGCGAGTATGAACGACTTTCACGTTCGAGTTTGTGCCAATATGTAGTTTGGTTATCAGTCGAAGGCTGGCTGACGTCTAGAGAGGGAAAGAAAGGGAAAGAGGATATGGACTTATAGTGATGTATTTATACCTATGACCCAAATATAGAAAGACGAACGTCAGAGTCGGTCAATGATCGAAAGTGCGCGTCATGTCGGTCTTACATAAGAAGGCGGGCTTACAACCATCTCCAATTTAAGAACAATTTAAGAGAAAAAACTACTACGATGACGTTTACGTTTAGTATTTCTATTTTTAGTCTACTATTGCCCACATATAAATACTTCACTATCGTAATTCTTCTTCCTTTCCTTCTACCTTCACTCCTTTCCCTTCCGAATCCCAATTGTTGTTCACCACAGTTTTCGCCACTCGTAAGTTTTCTCCTCCGGTGTGGCCTGTTCTCGGTATCGGTGCTATGTCCACACCACTGCAACACCACTGTCGTATTCGTCTTCAAGTTCTAATTCTCACTTTCGCATCGTTCCTCCGCAGTATCGGCACCCTTGACTATCCATGAGTGTTTCTTGCGCGTCTGCGACATTGTGGACGACTTGCCGCTGGCTTTGGCCATTTGGATCGTGGGTGTCTGGAAGAAAAAGGTTCACACTGTACGGATAACCGGGCCGATCGGTCCGCAGGAGCGGGTTTCTATATCTGTCCAACCGGAGTCAGTTTCTTGACTGTGTTCTGCTTTTGCCTCTACTGTCTCCATGTCCACCAAGCCTCGCGTCGTGCTCTGCAGGAACCTAGGACCCGATGTAATGCCCCTCCTGGAAAAGCGGAGCGACGTCGAGGCGAGTAAATTCATCCCCTCCGTCGATACTGATGCGATCGTGTTCATCAGGTCATCGTCTGGCCCGAAGACTCCTCGTGCGATAGGGCGTGGCTGCTCGACCAAGTCAGAGGAGCTGCAGGTGTCCTGCTGATGTTTCCGGAAAAGGTAATCGCTAGCGTGCTCGGATAATATCTACTGATTACAAGTTGGGATCGCCAGGCGGATATTGCCCTCTTCGAAGCTGGTAAGCTAGATGGTGTGCTGAGCAGTGATTGGTTTACATGGATCTGCAGCGGGCCCAAACCTTCGCGTGGTATCGACCATGTCTGTCGGCTATGGTACGCCATGTCTTGTTCGTATAACGATACTTATCGTTTTGCAGAACACATCGATCTCACCGAGCTCAAGAACCGAGGCGTTAAACTTGGCTACACGCCCGACGTACTCACTGACGCCGGTAAGTCCTCTTTTTCATTCCCAAAAAGCACACTTATATTCCCAGTCGCCGACGTAACGGTAATGCTTGCCCTAATGGCCAGCCGAAACGCAGGCTCCACCCTCCAGCTCGTCCAATCCGGCCAGGTATGCCCCCTCAACAGCAAACGCCCTGTCCACTCTCGCTCACGCTCCTCACCATAGTGGCCCCAATTCCGATGGTCCCCCTTCGCGTTCTGCGGCCCCCAACTGAGCACCATCCCGTCCTCCCCCACCCGCACCGTCGGCTTCCTTGGCTTCGGACGAATCGCCCACGCTACCCTCAAACGCCTCGTCCCCTTCGGCATCACTACCTGTCTCTACACCTCCCGCCCTTCGGCGCCGCCCACGCCCACACGGGACGCCGCTCTCCTCGCGCAGCACCCGACCCTCGCCGCTCTCTCACGCGTCACCCTCGATGAGCTTGCCCGTGCCAGCGATGTTGTCTTCGTCCTCGCCCCCGGTGGTGAGGACACGCGGCATGTCGTTGACGAGGAGTTTTTGCGCAAGATGAAGAAGCACAGCGTGCTCGTCAATGCGAGCAGGGGCACCCTCGTCGATTCAGACGCGCTCGCCAAGGCACTCAGGGAGGGCTGGATCTGGGGAGCCGGGCTTGATGTCGTCGAGGGGGAGCCGAACATCACGCTTGATCATCCCCTCGTCAAGGAGCCTCGGTAGGTGCATGACCTATTTTTGAAAGAGACGTGGCTGATACTTTCTAGTTGCGTGATCTTGCCTCATATCGGGAGTGCCAGTATAGAGACCAGAAGGGATATGGCTACGCTGGCGGTGGATAACCTGTTGGCGGGTGTATTTGGGCAAGAGATGCCTGCTCAACTCAAGTTGTAGATAAATGGATGAGAAGCCGCATTCCAGTCGGCTATTGGTTGCCTTCAACCGAGTCTTTACTACAACATTTGGTGTCATAGGGCCTTGGATATTTTTGCACTGTGGCACACATACATAGCAATCACACAAATCTTGTCATTAAAATCTTAGGTATTGTTGTCATGCCTAACAAGCAGAGAACCGACTCGTTAGTTACGAGTGAATATTGCGAGTTTCTCATCTATTGAACCCGCTCGAGTATCTATTGGCTCCCTAGAAGAAGGGCCACACTATAGGGTAAGCATTGTTTTTGCCAAGCGTTTCGAAGACAGGGATATCTTTTATTTTAGTCACCTTTTTCTGTCTGGAGACCGCCCAGGAAGACGCTTGTCTTTGTTGTGCAACCATTGTCTGGACTGTTTCTATTCTCTCTTGAACAGATAGCCGGGTACGTAGAGCCCTCAGTATGTATGATCGATCCATACATCTCGGTCTTATGTATATTTCCAATGACACTAACACAAGTTACTGCAAGCGGTCCATAAGCAGGACATCCCGGCAGTTGGCGTCGCAGCAAAAACCAGCGACGGTCAATGTTGGTCCTGTATAAGCTTGAGAACTCATTGAAGAATACATATTATACAAGTACCTTGAATCATCGTGCTTCATTGCATTTCTTGCACCATGTTTTGAAGTCATAACGACCATCAATGTAGGAGGTTTCTAAGAATGATGGAACCCCAGACGTCACCAGCCTATCCGACGCATAGACATGCAGCATACGCAAGCGTGGGAACCAGTGCTTTGTATCATAGCTCTCAAGGTCCATAAGCTGTACAAGAGCAAAGACTATGGGATGTAAGACGGGACGCCCCCCTTCCGTTTAGACAAACCTGACACGCACCTTGTTTCCCTGGCTCGACCAACTTGTTCAACTCTTCGTTCTCTTTGAGAGTGATCCTGACACTTCGGAGATGTTTGTGCTTCCCTGGAGAAGCGAGATGCAGCCCGATAGATTTAATGGGGAGACATACAGCGAATACCTCGTCTGGACGGGTGAGAAAGATCGTTTTCCGGACCATGGGACTCAGGTGTTTGGCGAACGAGCGTAATCTGTTCATAACGTCGCGAGTCACCAGTCCATCCCGTACTAGGATATCGCAAACCGGCGCGTTGCGATCCTTTCCAGAAAGCGACGCTAGATTCCAGTGCCAGGGTGTCCCTGAGGGAAGACAGAAATCTCTCCCTCCATCAAAGTCCTGCGGGTTGTTGGTTTTCGTAATCCGAAACCGGATTTGCCCAGAGGTGGGAGGCAGATCGGGATGAGTCCAGTAATATAGAAACCCTTTGGTTTCAGCTGGGAAGGGAGTATACGTATTCTTGCCGTCAATAAATCTGCGTTCATAGTGAAAATTGGATGTTAAGGGGCCAGGAAATTTGGAGGTTATTTGGTGGGATATGTCGCGGAAGTCCAGAGGTGAGAGGGATCGAGGGTCTAACGTCCTGAGTCGTTGAGACTTCACCAGTGCACTGCCAGGTTGTGTCAGTTCTTTGGAAAGCGTTGATATGTGTCGGCGACGCGTGCAGGATAGGCTGGGTCCAGCGAATTTCGAGCTCAGTGATAATTGACTCCATTGACTCCATGGTCGTACCAGATTGAAAGCTGTGCATTCCCTACTTGTAAAATTAAAGCAAAGCCAAGGATACGGAACGTATGATATGATACCTTGGCAATCTCGCACTTTCCCTGTCTTCGGGTCCAACCAAGGTCCAACTGCGTCGCTCAAGCGCAAGGGTTGTTGTGGCAGTGTACCTGTTTGCCTTTGCTTGCTAGCCAGAAAAATTTAATTGAAATTATTGATTCACAGCTCCTCCTCACACCTTTTCCTTCTCCCCATCTTCCCGACAGCGTGGACCTCAATATCCACTATGAAGTACATTGTCGTATCGGGAGGTGTGATAAGTGGAATTGGGAAGGGCGTTATCGGTACCACGATCCTCATCATCTGCCTCGTTCTACACTGACTATACTCTCTCGGACAGCGTCGTCGACGGGCCTCCTCCTGAAGACTCTCGGGCTCAAGGTGACAGCTATCAAGATAGATCCGTACATGAACATCGATGCTGGTACCATGCGACCAACAGAACACGGTGAGTAGGGGTCTCAGCACCCTTATCGTCCACTGACGCTCTTCTAAGGTGAGGTGTACGTTTTGAATGACGGCGGCGAGGTCGATCTAGATTTGGGCAACTACGAACGATATCTCGATATCACCCTTTCACGCGATAATAACATCACGACTGGCAAGATTTATAGAGAAGTCATAGAGAAAGAGGTAGGCGCGTCGATATGTGTCACCTTTGCGTTTTCTGACAAGACACGTCGTAGAGAAAAGGGGAGTACCTCGGCAAGACCGTACAGATTGTACCCCACGTAACGAACGCGATTCAAGACTGGATTGAACGGGTATCCAAGATACCAGTCGATGACTCTGGAGAAGAACCAGACGTCTGCATCGTCGAAGTACGCGTTACCTCTCGTCGATTGATTGGTTCTTATCGGTCTGTAGCTCGGAGGTACCGTTGGAGACATCGAATCTGCGCCGTTCGTCGAAGCGATGAGACAGTTCCAATTCCGAGTGGGACATAAAAACTTTGCTCTCATCCACGTTTCGCTCGTGCCTGATATGCACGGCGAACAAAAAACGAAGCCTACGCAGACGACTATCCATTCGCTGCGTGGTTTGGGTCTTCTCGCGGACCTCATCGCGTGCCGGTTGCTTGCATCAGATCCGCTTCTTCCCGCGACGAAGGAGAAGATATCGATGTTCTGTCATGTGGCTGCCGAACAAGTCTTTGGTGTACATAACGTTTCCTCGGTCTATCACGTCCCACTTCTGTTGCAATCACAAGGTATCCTGGACTACCTGAGGAAGCGTCTAGACCTGGACAGTGTTAGCATCACTCCGAGCATGTCACAGCATGGCTTGTCTTTGGAGAAGCGGTGGAGAGATCTTACTACCGGGCAAGAGCGTTTATTCGATAACGTGCAAATTGTCCTTGTGGGCAAGTATACCGACCTGAAGGACTCCTACATGTCCGTTATCAAGGCACTGGAACATTCGGCATTCCGAGTCCACCGAAAACTGATACTCACGGTGCGTCTGTCCTCATAAAAGTGGGGCCAACGTGCGTCTTATTTATGTCACTTAGTGGGTTGAATCTTCGGATCTTGAGCCTGAGACGCAGGAATCGAATCCGGCGAAATATCATGACGCGTGGCGCGCGGTTGTCGGCGCAGGGTATGATGATCTCTCTCTTCACTGGTTCATTGAGTGATATCTATGCAGAGGTATCCTTGTCCCCGGCGGTTTTGGCGAGCGTGGGACAGAAGGTATGATGATGGCCATCAAGTACGCCCGAGAGCAACACATTCCCTTCCTCGGGATCTGTCTTGGTTTCCAACTGGCCGTCATCGAGTGGTCCCGTAACGTTTTGAACATTCCAGGCAAGTAGTACTCGGTAGCTGCGTCTAGCCTCTTTGTCTGATACATCCCCGCAGAGGCGACCTCGGCTGAGTTCGACAAAGAAACCAAGTTCCCCGCAATCATCTTCATGCCAGAGATCTCGACGACTCACATGGGTGGGACTATGCGACTGGGTCTGCGGCCGACTGTATTTGAACCTGGTACTGAAACCTGGTCCAAGATGCGGAAGCTCTACGGCGGCTCGGGGAAAATCTGGGAGCGACACAGGCACAGGTATGAAGTCAACCCAGAATGGGTTGACAAACTCGCGTCCAGTGGTCTGGTCTTTAGCGGTAAAGACGAGAAGGGGGAACGGATGCAGATTTGCGAGCTTCCTGGTATGTTATCCACATTGACTTTTTTGCTGCCGATTCTCAGTGTGGTGTGTAGATCATCCCTATTTTGTGGGGCTTCAAGCGCATCCTGAATTCTGTACGCGGCCTCTTAACCCGTCGCCTCCGTTCCTCGGTTTTGTGGCGGCGTCGTCAGGTCGTCATGTGCTAGTGGAGCAATTGGCGTTCCAGCAAGCGAACTTTAAGCCTCCTCATCCCGAGGAGTCGATGGTGGCTGAGGTTGCGCTCCGTCATGGAGCCCCTGCTGTCAATGGTGCGAACGGTGTTGCATAAGCGAGACTCGGAGAGATCTTTTTGACTATTTACACATCTACACATGTCTGCTATACATTTAAGTGCACGCTATCCCATGTATCTTTAGTAAAGTCTGCTCTAACACATTGTCCTGTATTGCCCCACCCATGTTTTCTGTAGCTTTATTATGTAATCGTATACTATTATTTTCCAGAGAGAACAAAATGAACATGAACAATTTAAATAAATAAATAAATGCACTGTGTGGCACGTGCCAATCACGCGTGCAAGACAAGTAGTTTCGTCCTTGACAGTGCCGACGATATGATACAGACAGGGCTGATACAGAGTGCTCACGCTGACCTCGTTACCGATGCCACGTACGACTTTTACGGCCTTCGCCTAGCTACGTGTAGCCTAGACCAAAGGTGTGCCAACTCGCGTCGCACCACCCCTTTCTCCCATCCTTTCTCCTTAGAATCAAAATCTGGCAGCTCGACGAGCAGAACGGCACCTGGTCCGCCGAGGACGAGTGGAAAGTACGTCCTTCCTCTGGTGTTGATGTGGTTGTTACTCTGACATATACGCGTCTAGGCACACGAGGCGGCGGTGTCGAGAGTGAGCTGGGCGCATCCCGAGTTCGGGTCGATTATCGCGTCGTCGTCGTTCGATAGAACGGTTAAAGTCTGGCAGCAAGTGCTCGTCAGTGAGCTCGCTGGGCCGTCCTCGTCGCGGTGGGTAGAAAAGGCCGTCCTGCACGAAGCACGGGGAACTGTCCGCGCTGTAGAGTTTGCGCCTCATCACTTTGGATTGAAACTGGTGAGCACTCCCTGCCTGTTGTTCGCTGCGTTCACTGAGGGCTGATGATTGCCCAGGCGACAGTGGCGTCTGATAATTATCTGAGAATTTACGAATGCTTCGAGTCGCCGTCGGGGTCGCCGTGGCAGCTGGCGGAGGAGATTGATGTGAACAGTGTCCCGTCCGCCGTGTCTCCGTACCGATCCAAGGCGCATACAGCCGCTGTTGCGACGCCTACGCAGATGAGTTCGAGTGCAGAAGGGGCCCCGGCGCCGCTCGTCGCGCAGGCCCTGCTGCAGCAGCAGTCGACGAGCCAAACAAGGTCTGGCATGGGCAACAGGGAGGCTGACGGCGGCTGGTGTGTGTCCTGGTGCAAGGACAGGTACTGGGGCGAGGTCCTCGCGACCAGCTGTGGCGTCAGTGGGATTGTCAAGGTGAGAGTCTTCCTCCATATCCCGCATACATGCTGACCTATTCCAGATAATCCAACTTTCTCCTTCTCGCAGACCCGCGACCATCCTCGTTTTGGATCCATCGCCTGCTGCACAGAACAACACCCCCTCTGCTGAGCCTTCTGCGACGCCGGGCCAGGCAGAGGTAGACAATTCGACGCCATTCGCTATCACCTCGGTCGCATGGGCTCCGTCATGCGGACGGTCGTATCATCTCATCGCGACCGGCGGACGAGATGGACGCGTGCGAATCTGGAAAGTGAAGCCATCCGTTGAGGAACCCGAGACGGGCGACGAGGACGCCGTGGACTCTGATGAGGGGAGCCGGTGGTCTGCGACGATCGTAGCCGACTTCGACCAACACAAGTTTGCTGATGGTGTTCCTTCCGTTTCGTTCGTGGCTGACGTGTTTTCAGGTCCTCCGTGGGTCGCGTCGAGTGGAATATTACGGGGTTTGATTCATTACATACGGTTAGGAAGCAGTTGTTGATGTGTTTGTTCCTGTAGGACTGTTCTTTCATCGGCTGGGAATGATGGTCGGATACGCCTCTGGAAGGCTACTTCTGGAGGCAGCATATGGAGACCCGCGGGGAGTATCGGAGTTGAACAGGCGGAGGCGGAGGATAAAACTCAGGGCGAGGACAAGGATGTTGAGATGCATTCATGAACATAGGGCCACAGTCAGCCTATCAAAGTCCTTCTAGCTCCCGTCACTGATTACTTCAAGTGTTTACAGATCTCTGCTATATCGGCATACTGAGGAGGAGGCGCCACCAATGTCGGATGTTCAAAAGGGTTTGAGGGAATATAAATTGTGTTTTTCTGCAAGCCACGGCACGGAGAGAAAGCCCTCGGGGGAACGGTGTTTACAAAAAGAACTCTTGATGCCCTCCCGCTATCAAGCCACACATCATTGTACGGGGCGGTCAAGGTCGGTTCCTTGGGACGTTCGTTCATGCCCTCAGCCTGTGACTGTGTGAATGACCCGTGCTAGAGGGGTCTGTATCTGAGCCTACAAGTGATTCTGTGCCAACAAGGCGTTTAATGGTTCTTCCTCGTCGTCAAATTACAACTCGGTACATGTATTTCATCGTCTCAGGGACACCCTCCCGCCTGCACCGCCACATACATTGACACCAGATTTCGAATTTGAGAATACCGCGGAACGGGCGAGCTTCAGTCTTGGGCTCAGGGTGGTGCTGGGACTGGAGAGGCGTAGGCGTAGGTGCGGGATGTATCGGAGTTTCCCACTGAAAGACAATTTGACTGCTCGTTACCACTCAGGGTGGCAATTTGAATGAGGGGTATGGTACCGATGCTCCCTCCCGCCTTCTACCCTAATGCCACCCAGCACAGTCGTGCTATTTCTGTCTGCTGCATGATATACTTCATCCTAGCACTCTAAATGACCCATTAAATTCTCTTGTTTGCAGCGAGTGCTTCATGCCTTCCGCCTATGAGTGCTGACCAGCTAGTTTCCCTACTTTGTATAATTCCACTAGAAGCTCTGGACTACCGCACTGCCATTGTGTAAGTGACATTTGGCCTAGTTTCGCCAGTCTCCAGCAGGAGTCACCGATTATTTCCAAATCAAATATTCCAATAGAAGACAAATATATTTGTATACTGTTGCAGGGCTTGGCACTCAGAAACCCAAGCCAGAGGGATATACTGATACATCTATAGTACAACTGAGAAATGCAAGATATGAACGGATGTGTTTGTGGGTGAAAATTGGTACAAGCAGTATACCAAGACCCTTGCCCTGAATGACTGAAAAAATCCAATTCCCGGCCATGACCTGCCCCAAGATAGGTTAGTAGAATCCATATGCAATACACAGGTGTGGGAGTATCCAATGCTTTAGATGCCGGGATTCATTTAACTATCCGATCTTACTTTAATTCAGGTGTAGAATACAAAATTAAGATGCAATTGAGTGCAGAAGGACAGGAAGGGCCATTATGAGCAGAAATGTAGTCTGACTGGACAGGTACTCGGAGCGTTCGGTCCGAGTTGAATTATACTTTTCTGCCAGCAGTGGCCAACCCCGTTCTGTTCGAGGGTCACCACTATGTGAATAAGGACGAACATCTACCCTTGGGTTCGCGGATGCGCTCCCGGTCAGTGCACGTAGAGGTCCCTGGGCCAGGGACCTGTCTAGTCAAGGATATCGAATATCCTGACCAGCATCTAGTCGGGATATTCCAGTGCTCCCCCCCCCGCCCCGTCTAGCCTCTCAACCCAAAAAGAAATTCAAATCCGAAATGGGAGAACCCAACAACAACGACAACAACGAAGTGGTAGTACGACGGTATTGTAGTGTGGTTGCCGGAGCCGGGATTGGCACAGGGATATCAAAAGACGGGATCAGACATGATTGTGACGCTGTCGGCCGTGCGGGGGCGCTCCGACGGGATCTGTCGGCGGTGGTGTGACGTGCAGGGTTGGGAAATAAGGTTTGTACCGAAGGGAAGGGATTTGCGGGGTGTTTGATTTTGGGATGAAGGCTGAAGACGTGAAATTTGTGGTCGACGCGAGTGTGCAGTGTGAGGGTAGATGAACCAAGCCTTGGAATTACTGTTTGTTTACTCATCGAACGACGGTTTAATGATTCTATACACCTAAAGGAGGTCTTGAAGGCGCTCTTGAGGTTTTGCCAGAGAAGGAGGGAAAAGAAGAGAATGAGCTATCTGAGTATTATCGAGAGGCATTTATACTATCCTACAGTTATCTAATTATAGAAATAGCGATCGTTAGAGTCGGGTTATAGTGAACAGTACGCGTCATTGTACATGATGTCGTGATTACATGAGTGATATCAAATAGAAAAGTACTTGAATGACTGAAGAATGGAATAAAAGAATAGTATTTCGAGGGGAAAGGTGAACCAAGTCATAGATTACTGTTTGTTTACTCATCGAACGAGCATCTATGGTAGGGTTTAATGATTCTATGCTCAAAGGAGGCTTTGAAGCCACGCTTGGGGTTTTGCTAGAGAAAGAGGGAAAAGAAGAGAATGGGCTATGAGGCATTTATACTATTCTACGGTTACCTAATTATAGAAATGCCAATCATCATAGGGAGCAAATACATCATGTCGTAATTACACGAGGTGAGAGGGTGGGGACTCTCGCGAAGGAGCTTAGGCAAAAATGACACTGGGGTAATGACCGCTGCGATTGCAGAAAAGCTCCCCCCGGCCTAGGATGTAGGGGTATGCGACGTGTGATATCAAATGGAACAACACTAGAATGACTGAAGAATGGAATACAGGAATGGTGTTTCGAGGGGAGGGAATGCAGACTCAGTACCGAAAAAGCCGATCAGCTACAATGAGAAGGCGGGCGTACCATTCGCGGTCACTAGGGCTGAACTAATCAGTTTGACAACGTCCGAAGTTTTGCAAGTCCTAGATGTAAGTACCCTGGAAGAAACTTAGGAATCGGACTTGGAGGTGCTCGGTGGGATTTTTAAGAGTCGGCAATTAGTCTGCAAACCAATTGAATTACTATACGTTTTACCCATTACTATACACAAGACCAGTCACGGTAGGGATAAATAATTTTCTTCACATGTGCCCTACCACCAGTCGCCCTGCTCCTTCATCGCATTGGCAACCTTGATAAACCCAGCCACGTTCGCTCCGTATAACAAGCTGGGGAGGACACCCTCTGAAAGCTCCTCGCCGCTCCACTTGGTACCTGCACTCAAACATGTCTGCCAACCCACCATCAGCTCCAGCACATACAAAGAACGAAAAACATACCTCGAAACATGTCCCCATAATGCTCTTCAGCTTCGCATCGACCTCAGCAGGCGACCACGTGAGGCGCTGGCTGTTCTGGGCCATTTCCAAGCCCGAGACAGCGACGCCGCCACAGTTGGAGGCTTTGCCGGGGGCGTACCACACTCCGCCTGCGCCTTGGCGGCGGGAGGCTTCGAAGACTTCAATAGCCTCGGCGGTGCAACCCATGTTAGAGCCCTCAGCAACGACGCGCACGCCGGCCTTGACGAGCGCAGCGGCCTCCTCGCCGGAGACTTCGTTTTGTGTCGCACCGGGGAGAGCGATGTGCACGGCGGGAAGGAGTGTCCAGGGGCGCTGGCCTGGAGGAGAGTCAGTGCAGTCAGTTACAACTATAAGGAGGAGGGGGCGCACCGGGGTAGTACTTGTACTCGTCCTGGGGCGCAAAGTCTGCGTAGGACTCGAGGTAGCCGCCCTTGAGCTTGAGTGCGCCGATAGATTCGATGACGGCCTTTGAGAAGCCGTGCTCGGCGATGAGGGCGCCGCGGGAGTCGGAAAGGGAGACGACGGTCGCGCCGAGCTCGATGACCTTGAGGGCAGTGTACTGGGCAACGTTACCGGCACCAGAGATGGCGACGAGAGTGGAGGGATCGGTGAGCGGGTGCTCGGGGCACGCGAGGGGGATCATCTGTGGGGTGTACGCATCAGGATCAGGGGCGCTAGGATAAGATCAGGGGGATCGCGTACGTGCTCGACGTAGTAGATAAGACCGTATCCGGTGGCTTCGGGCCGGATGAAGGACCCGCCCCAGTGTGCGCCCTTTCCAGTAAGCACGCCGACGAACTCGTTGCGGAGCTTCTTGTACGCGCCGAAGAGGAAGCCAATCTCACGGGCACCTGTGCCGATGTCACCAGCTAGAGAAAGGGGGTGATAAGCATAAAGAGGTTTGAGGTTAGATTGACAGTTGGTGGGACGTACCAGGGACATCTGTGTCCTGCCCGATATGCTTAGAGAGCTCGCTCATGAAGGCGACGCAGAAGCGGCGTATCTCGGCGTCGCTCTTGCCCTTGGGGTCAAAGTCGGAGCCGCCCTTGCCGCCGCCCATGCTGAGCCCGGTGAGGGCATTCTTGAACGTCTGCTCGAAGCCGAGGAACTTGAGGATGGAGAGGTTGACGGAGGGGTGGAGGCGCAGGCCGCCTTTGTAGGGACCCAGAGCAGAGTTGTACTACAAGGAAAGGTAGGGGGTGAGGGTGAGAGGGGAGAGAAAAAATGAAAATGAAGATGAGGTACCTGCACACGAAAACCGCGGTTCACTTGTGCTCGTCCTTGGTCATCCTCCCATACGACACGAAACTGGAGGACTCTTTCGGGGACTTGAACGATCTCAAAGGCCTTCTGGTAGGCTGGGTTCGCCGCGAGGAAGGGGCCAATACTGAGTGTGAGCTCTCCGAGAGCCTGTATACTCTCGTCAGTCGGAAAAAAAAAACTCGTAAAGCAAAAGAGGGACCTGTTCAAATTCGGGTTCAGAAGGCAAGACCATAGTTGGATGTGGGCAGTGAGGAACGGGAATGCCGATATTGAGTTGGAATATATAGACATGGCAGGCGGATTTATCGACCGAGAGTGTTTGCCAGGGCGTTCCACATGGGACAGCAACAGCATGGTGCGGAATAAAAAATAGACGCGCGCGGTGAAGATAAGATGCACGTCACGTGGTGGGATCTTATCGCATTCTCCTTTTTAGGGAGATCCGTGCCTCGTTTGGCAGCCCAGTCGGCTCGAGACGGTTAGTGTGTAGGACGTACGTCACTCTGGCCTACTGGCTAGTTCAGGGAGGCCATGTGGATGTGTGTCGCCACGGCTCTGGTCTGTATACGCACGGGCCACCCAGGAGTCTAAGGTGGACGGCGGAAGTAGGATCACGGGAACGCAACCGGTATTCTAAATTGCATCCGACTCTGGGATGGTCGAAGCGTCCGCTGTTGTCGTCTTATACCCTCGGAAGGCGCCAGATGCCATCTCTCCTTCTGTCTGCTCCGAGGATACAAACAGCGAATCTGATCTCGCCCGATGGATCTTCTTTCTCAGAGCGTTCATAAATACGGCGTCTCAAGCTGAGCGAGTCTCCCACAGACATGCTGACTTTTCCCCCCGAGATCATCGACATGATCACAGACTATTTGCATGACTCGCCGCGAACGCTGCTTGACCTGAGCCTGCACCCGTCATTTTTGCCTGCAGCACGATACCACCTCTTCTCGTCTCTCCGTGTCCCGCTGCACACACGTGGCCTCTTCACCCTGCTCCGCCTGCTCGACTCACCACACAGCACGATCAAGCCCGCCGTTCAGGGCCTCCTCCTCACCGACCTCACCACCGTCGTGGCGGAGCACGGCCTCACGGATGTTGTACGCGCGATCCGTAATACCCTCCGCCTCCCACGCACACGCGCGTTGACGCTCTCGCATACCCAGTTCGACCGCGTCCCGGGGGAGGTCCTCGCGCTCCTCATGTGCCACCTCCCGCACTCGGAGCTCACCGTGCTCACACTGGAGCACCTACATTTCGCGCGCCTCGCGGAGGTGGGGCGCGTCGTCGGGGCGTTTGGGGCGGGCGTGCGCGTGGATGTGCGCAAGGTGGGGTGGACGTATGGAGGACTCAGGGGGGCGGTGCCGCCGCTGCTAAGGGGGGTTCAGTGGCGGGTGGCGGGGGTGCAGGAGGAGATGCTCCACTGGCTTGTGCAAGCGCGGGCAGAGGTGAGGAGTCTGGAGGGAGAGGAAGAGATAATTGGGGAGGTGCTTCCGAGTATGGGGCCAGCGCTGAGGCAGCTTACGGTGTGGCTTTCAGAAGGTGAGTAGCTGTCGTTGTGTTGGTTTGCCTGCTCAGAGGGTTACTGTAGATTCACGGCTTGACGTATCGCCTTGCACGGCGCTTCGCTCTCTCCATCTCCACTTCCCATCTACAGCCCACGACATCGTGGGCACCCTCTCCAAGATCCAGTCGAGAGAAATACGAGAACTGTTCATCGGGCTCTCCCTGCCTGTCGTCGTGGACTGGGACGAACTAGACAGATGCCTCGCCCGACACAGCACCCTGCGTAAACTACACTTCGTCGTCTCATCAGGCACGCACACACTCAGGTATTTTGCAGAGGTTCTCCCGAGATGTCGAGATATCCTTCAAGTGACCCCAATCGGCCCCGAAACAGCTATGCTCCGAGAAAAGCCGACGAGCACAATACAATTACTTACACCGTGAGCTTGGCGGGCATCTCACCAGCCGAGGTCCACAACTAGGGTAGCCAAATTCGCGTGTCTATACTTGCACTCCTGATCTGAGGCAGGATCACCCTAATTGAAAGCATCAGCCATGCCACTCGCATACACGAGCGCTCCACCACAATCAAAGTTGGGACCACTGAGGGCGTGAGCGGGGTGTTCTTTTTGGGGAGAGCGTATCTGACGAGCTGGAGGGTAGATCTTCTGTTGCAGTTGGCCATGAGAGCGAGCGTGACTTATGTCGGCGGCTGGGAATGTATGAGTATGTTTTCTGGGAATGAGGGATGGGGTGGCCGGCGTTGGTGAGCACGTAGGAGGTGTAACCTTCGATGCCACGAATATTGAGCTCTGCGAGATCTCATGCGCTCTGCAGAGCGATGACCATTGTTATACAAACAAGAGTTGGCGTATAGATACCGCGTGAAAGTTCCGGCCCACAGATCCACGTAAATCAGTCACTATCCGGCACACCATCCAGCTTACCACCTTCGAAGAGGGATATATGCGCCTAGCGATCCCAAATCTGGAGAAAGTATACAAGTACACTAACCCGTACCTTTTCCAGAAACATTAGCAGAACACCCGCAGTACCACTAAGAGCAACCACGCCTGGTCGCATGAGGAGTCCTCGGACCACACGACGACCTGGGGAGCACCATCGCATCAACATCGAAGGAGGAGGTTAATCTAGCTCACCTCAACGTCCCTGCGCCCTTCCAGGAGGGGTATTACATTCGGGCCGAGATCCTTCAAAGCACGACGCGTGGCTTAGTGACAAGGATTCCGCCGACATGGGTAATAGAGTACTAAAACGGGGGGAGACCCGGAAACTGATACGTGTGGACATATATCGAAACCCACACTGGGTGACCGTCACCCGGGACACGAAAACGAGAACAAGAAGACATAGCCCCAGTAGGCCCGCACTAAGGACAGGAAACACTGGAAGAAACCTCACGAGCAGTGGAAACCACGGTGAACAACGATTGGGATTGGGAAAGTAGACGTAGCAGTCGAAAGAGAAGGAAAGGAAGGAAGGAAGAATCAGCACGACAATGAGGTATTTATATGTGAGCTATGGTGGTAGACTAAGAATAGAAATACCGCACGTCATAATCGTAAGTAAGTCGCGTCATGTCGGGATGATATAATGAGGCGGGCTTACACCCTCCCCCAATTTAGGAAACCCCTTAGATGCGAGCCATTTGTCGAAAGCTCCGCAATCCTCCAATCTTCTCCGCAGTAACCGCCCGTCATCTTTGGCAGCCGGCACACGATGAGGTCTTCAAGGAGACCCAGACCACGCAGCGAATGGATAGTCATCTGGGTAGGCTTCGTTTTTTGTTCGCCGTGCATGTCAGGCACGAGCGAAACATGGATGAGAGCAGTTTTTGTGTCCCACTCGGAATTGGAACTGTCTCATCGTTTCGACGAATGGTGCAGATTCGATGTTTCCAACGGTACCTCTGAGCTACAAACTGATAAGAACCAATCAACCCGTGAGAAAGAACGCGTACTTCGACGATGCAGACCAGAGCCATCGACTGGTACTCTGGATACCCATTCATCTCAATCTTAGTTGACGTTCGTTGGGTAGGGTAAAATATGTACTGTCTTGCCGAGATATTCCCTGTTCCCTGCAACGTGTTTCGTCAGAAAATGTAAAAGTGTTACATATCGACGCGCCTACCTCTTCCTCTACAATTAGTGCCAAGTCGTGATGTTTTTATCTTACGAAAGGATGACATCAGTGTATCGTTCATCATTTACCAAATTTCAATTGACTTCGCTGCCGCCGTTCAAAACGGACCCCACGCCTTAGAAGAACGTCGATGCACGATAAAGATGCTGAGACCCTGACTCGCTCTGTTCTGTTGGTCACATGATGCCAGCATCGATGTTTGTACGGATCCTGATAGCCCCAATATGACAATGTCTTTCGCGGTGGAGAATGAAGTCCACGCTGTCGAGAAGATGGGGGGAGAAAGGCATGAGAACGAGCCTGTGAATAATTTCAATCTGAGTAGTAAACAAGGGCAAATAGTTACACTGCCACAGAACAACCTTTGCAAGTGACGTTGTTGGACACGAAGGCAGGGAAAGTGCGAGGTTGCCGGGGTATCGTATCACGCTTTCCGTACTCTTGGATTTGCTTTAATCTTACCAGCAGGGAATGCGCGGCTTCAATCTGGCGCGACCAGGGAATCAACTATCACTGAGCTCGAACTTATTCACTCGACCTAGCTTATCCTGCACGCGTCGCCGATACATATCAGCGCTTTCCAACGAACCGGCACAACATAGTAGTGCACTGGTGAAGTCTCAACAACTCAGGACGCTAGACCCTCGGTCCCTCTCACCTCTGGACTTCCGCGACATATCCAATCAAGTAGTCTCCAAATTTCCTGGCGCCAAACGATCCGATTTTCACTATGAGCGCCGAACCATTAACGGCAAGAGCATCTACATCCCTTTTCCAGATCAAACCAAAGGGTTTCTGTATTACTGGACGCATCCCGATCTGCCTCCCACCTCTGGGCAGATCCGGTTTCGACTTACGAAAACCAACAACCCGCGGGACTTTGATAGAGGGAGAGATTTCTGTCTCCCCTCAGGGATACCCTGGCACTCGACTCTGGTGTACCTCTCTGGGAATAAGAATAACGCAGGTGTTTGCGATATCCTAATACGGGATGGACTGGTGACTCGCGATGTTGTTGAGCGGTTACGCCCTCTTGCCCAATCCGTGAAATGTATACCACGGCAGGCAGTGGTTCTCACCTCTCCGGACGAGATATTTCCTATATGTCTCCCGATACCCAATATCCAATTGTATCTTGCTTATCCGGGGCTGAGTACACAACTTCGAAAGATCAGGGTCGGTCTCAAAACAAACGAAGAACTGTGCAAGCTTATCGAACCAGGGAAACAAGGTATGATTCCGGTAGTTTAACAGAGAGCTTCCTGCCTTACATCCCGCAGTTTTTGTTCTTGTACAGTTTGTGCACCCTAGTAAGAGGTATGCCAGAAAGCGTTGGTTTCCCCAGCTGCGTATACTTCATGTCTATGCATCGGATGGGCCCGTTACGTTTGGGGTTCCGTCATCGATAGAATCCCGCTCAATCTATCCTCGTCGTGATTTCTTAGTATGGTGCAACGGCGCGAGGACATCCAAGGTACTTGTATTCCGAGTAATCTCCGATGGGAACTCAAGCCTATGCAGGATTAGCATTGACCGTCGCTGGTTTTAATCCCAGTTCCAACCGCCGGAATGCCATGCTTACTGGCAGCATGCAGCGCCTTGTGTTAGTGTCATGGAAAATACAACTGGGACGGAGAGGAAAGGATACATACAAATTGAGAGCTCTACGTATCCGGCTGCCTGTCAAGGGAGACTAAGACAAGCTGGGACAGGTTACGCAGTGCTGGCTCCTTCCTGGACAGTCTCCGCCTCGAAAGAGGAGACTAGGATATCTCATCAGAACGCCTAGTGAAAAAAATGCATGATGATCAGACACTGAGAAATATATTCCAGATTTTCACTTAGAGCAGCATTGCATGTAACAGAATTGTGGGGGAGTCACTTCATAGGAAATGCAACAGTCGGTCTAGCGACAGATCGCTCTTGTCAGAGAATGGAAAAAAGGAGACAGAAACGACAAGTCCCGGCAATTTCGGCCCGGTGTACATGTCACGACGTAACAGACCATAGATGACAGTGTTGCGTGACAGGACGCGTAAGTGCACGCTAGCTTTCCTCTCCCCGTTTCGACGATAATGCCCGTGGCGACCAAGACAGCAGTGATCCCTGGCGGTGTCAAGCCTTACTATCAAGCCAAAATCGAGACCGCCGAACTGACAATAAGTCAGAAAACCCAGAATCTGCGACGATTGGAGGCACAACGAAATGCTCTCAATGCTCGAGGTAAGGAATATTGCTGTCTACGACATCGGGGGACTAATATATGTATTTCTTTGTAGTGCGACTGCTTCGTGAAGAACTGCAGCTACTGCACGAGCCAGGTAGCTACGTGGGTGAGGTGGTGAAAGTGATGGGCAAGAATAAGGTTCTCGTGAAGGTGCAGCCGGAAGGAAAATACAGTATGCCAAAATTTCGTTATTACCCTTCATCCTCTCATAGAGCATCCAGTCGTGGATCTTGATGGGGAACTCGACGTCAATCAACTCAAACCTTCCCTTCGTATCGCTCTCCGCTCCGACTCGTACACCATCCATAAAGTTCTTCCGAACAAAGTGGACCCGCTGGTTTCTCTCATGATGGTCGAGAAAGTCCCAGATAGTACATATGAGATGGTCGGTGGTCTCGACAAACAGATTAAAGAGATCAAGGAAGTCATCGAGCTTCCGGTGAAGCATCCCGAATTGTTCGAGTCACTGGGTATCGCACAGCCGAAGGGTGTCCTCTTGTACGGTCCCCCCGGAACAGGAAAGACCCTCTTGGCACGAGCGGTAGCGCATCATACGGATTGCAAGTTCATTAGGGTCAGTGGTAGCGAACTGGTGCAGAAGTACATTGGTGAAGGTAGCCGGATGGTGCGAGAGCTGTTCGTCATGGCCCGAGAGCACGCACCGAGCATCATTTTCATGGACGAGATCGACTCCATCGGTAGCTCCAGAGGGGATAGCGGTAGCGGTGGTGGAGACTCGGAAGTCCAGAGGACGATGCTGGAATTGTTGAACCAGCTGGATGGCTTTGAGTCGACGAAGAACATCAAGGTTATCATGGCTACTAACCGTATAGGTGCGTAGTGTGCACCATGGGCGTAACCATGTGCTGATTTAGGCCCTAAGACATCCTTGACTCTGCGTTGCTCCGGCCAGGTCGAATAGATCGAAAGATCGAATTCCCTCCTCCTGGTCCTGAGGCGCGTGTGGCCATTCTTCGTATTCATTCCCGCAAGGTGAGAAATTGGAGCTACCTCCGTCGCGGCCTTATACCTAACCCGGAGTAGATGTCTCTGCAACGTGGTATAAACTTACGTGCACTTGCTGAGAAAATGGGACAGTGTTCAGGTGCAGAAGTGCGTGGTATATGTACGGAAGCTGGTAGGTTTTGATTTTCTGTTCGTACTCGTTCACACTGACACTCCGCAGGTATGTATGCTCTCCGGGAACGGCGGCAGCATGTTACACAGGAGGATTTTGAGTTTGCTGTTGCTAAGGTCTGTAAAGGTCCGTTCCAGGCAGCCGAGTTACTGAATCTTGTTTGTGTGACAGGTCTTGAAGAAAAATCAAGAAGGAAATACGTCCGTCAGCAAGTTGTTCTCGTAGACTTTCCGGTAATAAATTATAATCACTTTCGACAATCTAAGAGTCTCCATTGCGGTGCTGACTGGAGCAAGTGTGAAGTTTCAACCAGAAGGCTACGCCACCTTAACCTTGAATGTGCGGCGAAAAGGTGGTTCGATTTTTGCCTTGAGGTTGGTCGCCTCTTCATCGTTACCGGGTTTTGGAACGGGGCTGATCACCTATCGTGTGTCCAATATCATCGTATTCGCAGCTCTCTGCGGCATGTTGCTTTCTGGCATAACTTGCCTTGAATTCATGTAGACAACGCTGGGACCGTTCTGCACATCATGATTCGAGAAAAGTATCCACATTAGATGAGTGCACGAGGATGCCGGTATTTACGTCAAAGCGTGGGTATGTAAAAGTCTTCGTTACTCCCGCAGTTTTCGAAGATTCTTATAGAGCGCCTTTTTCTTGTTGTGTTTCCCTCTGCACTATAGCATGGCTTCGACCATCTGCGAAAACCTTCTTTCAAGTGGACAGTGTAGGGATACTACTTGTCGCGCAAATCACAATGTATTCACTTGTGATTTGTGCCGACTCGTATTTCCTTCGAGTGATGCCTACACTCTCCACTTGGCACAACAGGAACACAAAAACGCCCTCCAAGAACAAGAGTCCAACTGGTTTTTTTGTTACCTGTGCGACTCTCACCACTCTGGTCAAGTCGCGTTTGGTGCCCATGTCAAAACTTCATCCCATGTTCGTCGAGCGAAGAAGGCTGGCGTAGCCCCTGAAATTCCAGCGCAGCAGTCGGAGGTTGTCCCAGAGCACCGGCTGTGCTCCTTTTGTAACAAACATATTCCCGAGCAGACCTGGAGTCGCCACGTCAAGACTGCCCAGCACAAGGCCAAAGAGCAGTTTGCGTCATTTTCCGTCGTTCTGGAGCAGGCGGAGAGAGACAAAAATGGAGTCACAGTGACAGGGGAGCTCGATTTCCAGGTGGTCAAAATAGCATCTGCCTGCGAAGGCGTCAGAATTTCCGCTCGCATCGAGACGGCAGTCCCAGGTGCGGACTTAAAGCTCGTGAAAACGCAGCTCGCGTCATTGAAGGGGATGCAGGGAAAAATGAGGCCTACCCCGTGAGTCATATTTCAGAACCTGTTGCGACACCACTGATTCCAGTTAGATTTTCGGTCACAGTCAATAGGGTAACGTTGAAGATTGGAAGCTCCATTACTGTCACCGTCACGGCTAAGCAAGCTCATGCTGGTCGGGCGGACGATCGTTTGGATCTAGTCTTCGAGGACCTCAGTCTTGGTACCCAATTCCTTATTGCTCGCCCAATTCACCTCATCGTCGGTAGCAAGGCCGACTACAAAGCCTTCCAGGCCAAATCCCCTTATATTCCTAAAGAACGTACCTCCCGCCACCCCGAGCTAAACATTGTCGAAGGTGTACGACCACCAGCGCTGACTGTGATTCCATATTCGATCAAATTACCTTTTGCTGATATTCCGAAACCACTTTTGGAAGCAATTTCCTCGGGGACTGTCTCTGAAATCAAGAAGAAACTTCAGGACCTATTTTTACCGTGGAATCTGGATGAAAGCTCATATGCGCAGTTCTTCCAACTGTTGTTATGGGTAGAGGAACACAAGCAATGGTATGCCGTCTTTTTTGTCGGTCCCCCTTTCTTAAATATTGATTTCACCACTCTAGCCACGACCTTCATGGTTATGACATCAAGAATGCGACGGTAACCCGTCGTAACCAATATTATGAGTGGGTCTCCATTGGGTTCCTTTCCGTACACACACTCACTTGGGCAATTTTAAGCCTTTGTGTGCCAGGCTTGGCCGAAAAGCGACCAAGTGTTCTAATCGGTACGAATTGGCCTTAAGTAAAAATTCGATCCTAACGGTGTTCAGGCGATAATATCTTGGTTCGAAAGAAAGATGCCCCCGAGGGTCACTGGTTCTCTGGCGGTGTGCACAACGTCCAGCTAGAAACTGTTGGTCTACGCTTCAGTTCTACATTCCAGGTGTCTCCGTCTGAACGTCTGCACGTCAGATTCAAGCTGAATAGGATTCCTTTTCGGCGTCAACATCAGGCACTGGAGACAGCCTTTACACCTGGACGTCTTCTTTTCCCGCTAGAAGAACATATTTTGCAGCGGGCTACGGCTGTGCCGTGGGCCGCCTTCAACCAATTGATCGACACGAATGCAAGACAGCGCCAAGCTGTTGATTGTATCATTCGCCAACAACCTGGGACTGTTCCATTTGTGATATTTGGCCCGTGAGTGTCGTGTCTTCTACCAGCTGAAAAAGGATGCGTTGACAATGCCTCTCTGTAATCTAGGCCCGGTACCGGGAAAACGGTGACCGTTATTGAAGCTATCCTGCAGATCCTGCAACGGAACCCTCACGCCCGAATTCTCGCTTGCGCGCCAAGCAACTCCGCCTGTGATCTTATCGCACAGCGGCTAAAGGCACTAAGCAGCAACAATCTCTTTAGGTTTTACGCCCCATCCCGACCCAAAATCACTGTTCCCGCCGATCTCCAGCCCTACACATTCACCAAAGACGGACATTATGCTATTCAAAGTTGTAAGAAGGTAAAGAAATACCAGGTGATCGTGGCGACTTGTGTATCGGCGTCGGTGTTCTTCAATATCGGGATACGACGTGGTCATTTCACGCACATATTCATTGACGAGGCAGGCCAGGCGACGGAGCCGGAATCAATGATTTCTGTGAAGACAATGGCCGATAACAGGACTAATATTATTCTATCCGGAGACCCTAAACAACTTGGACCTGTCATACGGTCGTCTATCACTAGAGATCTCGGACTGGACACGAGCTATATTGAACGTCTGATGCAGAGAGAGATCTATGATGAGACCGGGGAACACGGCCAATCGTCAGGCTTTGATATTACTCTGAAGACATCTTCGTTCTGATCTTTTTTCCTAGGGTGGTCAAGCTTACTCAGAATTTCCGTTCACACTCTGCGATCCTGAAATTTCCTAATGAGCGCTTCTACAAAGGAGATCTCCAGCCATGTGCCGACCCTAATAGTGTGGGTATGTTCATCGGATCAGACCATCTAGAAGCGAAGGATTTTCCTATCGTCTTTCATGCAATGGCTGGCCAAGACGCTCGGGAGGCATCTTCACCATCGTTCTTCAACATCGATGAAGTATCACAGGTGAAGGCTATGGTCGAGAGACTGTTAGGAGATTCAAGACTAACGCTCAGTAAGCCCTCCTTTTTTTACATATTGACTTACGTCTAAGAGTTCACCCAGCTGCTGACGATATTGGTGTTATTGCGCCTTATCATGCGCAGGTCCGCCGATTGCGGAAGTCGCTGGAAAAGGTCGCTCCGGCAATTCACGTTGGAAGTGTGGAAGAATTTCAGGGTCAGGTAATAATGGCGACTTGCTCTCTCGCCAGTAAGTGGAAATACTGATTTGATCAATCAGGAACGCACGGTGATCATCATGTCGACTGTCAGAAGCAGTATCGAGTTCATCGAATTCGACCTCCGCCACACTTTAGGATTTGTCGCAAATCCACGTCGGTTCAATGGTAAGTCTGTTTAGCTGTGTTTCTACATGCAGTCTCATGGTGTTTCTCTTTCTTCTAGTTGCGGTTACACGAGCAAAGGCTTTGCTCGTCATAATTGGAGATCCGACCGTGCTCTCTCTTGACCCGCTTTGGAGGTCGTTCTTAAATTACATTTACAAGCAGGGAGGTTGGAGAGGTCTGCCGATATCTTGGGATCCAGACGCGGATGTTGATGAAGCGGGTGGATACGATCGTGCAATTCGTGAGGCAGCCCAGGAGGAAATGAACGAGTTTACGCGGCAGATGGAGAGTATGACATAAAGAACTATGGAACAAAGTTACTTGTAGCCGCATGTACAAGTACCTTTTGATCAGGTCAGGACAGACGGCTGACTCATATGATTCTGCGTCTATTCGAAAAACTTGCATGAAGCTATAACCATGGTGTCAGTAATCACCCACTGAGCTAGGCCAATGCCAATGTTGTCTTGCACATTGTCACACATGAGGTCAGGTTGAGGGCATGTAACAATCAATCACAAGAGTCACTGATTGTGAAGCAGGAAGAAAACAAACACTAATTTCCGTGTATTTGACTCTCTCCGAGTCCCAACTTTCAATCTTGGTGTCACCAGACAAAACATTGCCACATGCCTCCTTGTCGCCGAGATTAGTGATACGCCAGCGCCTACGGCCTAAACTCCACTCAATTTGTTCTGCAAGGAAGAATCCAGTTGATCGGTGTGTTATCGCCGGTATCTGTTTCTCTCAAGAACGTTGAACAGTGTAGATGCTGGAGGTCCAGGATTCATCTTTTTGGACTTTATCCAGATACAGATCTTGTGCCAACGGAGACGCGAGTGTCATCTGGATTATTTGAAAGAAGGGGGACTCTAGGTGGATCCCAGGCGTACAAATTGTAACTTTAAACATGGAAATGCTATGCACGGTCATTGCTGATGACAGCGATAGCTATCGGTCGACCTTGACGATATCCCGAAGCCGAAGCTCAGTAACAGAGAAGATAGATATTGGATTTAAAGGGCGATATTCTGAGTGATATTTTCATTTAAAAATGTGACAGCAGAAGGTGACTTATCAGCTACTCTTACAAACGGGCAAAGCACAGAGGACGCCATGAAAGAGAATAGGATTTTGGGTGAGATAAAGCCACTGGTAGGAGGACACCCGGGCTCAGATTAACGCTCTTTTTCCCAGCCAGTGCCATACAGATGGATGAGCGGTAGTACTGGCAAGCTGGGGAAAAAGATATTCATCCTAGAAGTCGTGATTGAGTAGTGCGGCAATGGATACACATGAAAGAACTGGCACTGTGTTCGAGGTTCTTTCAGCAACTTGGACCGTAACAGTTGTTGATTTTCACCATTTCTCGCAGTGCTCACAGTGAACGTATCCTGAAGTATAGTTTTCACCTCCTTTCCTAGATACTCCTTCTCTATCCTTCCCTTGTTTCAGTAAGTCTTTGGTCGGATTGTTGTTGCATGTTCTACGCGTGGACGTACAATTGACTGCGTAATTGTTCTTACAGTCGAACTACGGCAGCTCGCTTTACCACTCCTCCGATCATCACCCTTGATTGCCATTATTATGCAATTCGCACCCTCGCTCGGTCTTTGTGGATCTAGGATCTATTTCCTTGTGGCGGCCGAATGTGCGTCTTCCCATGAAGAGACTTATGGCATTTCTGACTATCTCCCAAGTACCTAACTCAGAATCATCATAATTCGAAGCCACCTTCTAGTCCTATTTTCTTCATCGCGATATGTATGGCCTCTGAATACTGTTTGTACGCTAAGCACAGTGCCAAGATTGTGCTGAACTGCCATATATCTACAAACCACACACAAATTATGAGACGTGCATATCAACCGTGCGAAGGTGATAGCTTTCCCCTTGTACACGCTAACTCGATTTGTCCTCATTAACGGACAAGCTTCGAGATTCTGTACTTCGTTGTTATCATTCATACAGCACGCGTGCTGACAGGTCGATGTCCAGACTCCAGGTATTAGAAAAACCGGAGTCTTCTCCCTGGCGTCCGCGTAGTACTAGTACTGTTCAAGGAACTGCACTGGCTTATGCGTTCTCCTCAAGTTCCGGATCTTGATTCAACGGAAATATCCCTACTCACACCCCTCCCAGATTTTACTTTCGCTAGATCTAAATCCGAATTAGAAATGACGAGTAAATTTCTGATCTACTTTTGTCTACATGCTTGCATGAACTACTCGTTCAGGAAGAGTCACTCGTCGCAAGAAGCATTGACTTTACCGTTCTACTGCTTTCAAGCAGTTTTCCTTGTGTTTGCCTTGCTCTTGCCATCATGCACTATCTAATTTTCAGTTCAAATGGATTTTCACATGAGAAACTTATCCTAAGCATGAGCCGCAGTGCCGCCGCCTGACTTCCATATGCGTTTCTATACGCATTGTCGGTGCCTCGGGTCGGTGGAAAATCCCACGTCCTCTGCCGTCACATGGTAACAAGACTTTACATTCTATGAAGCTCCGTCCTTCTCGGGTCAGGTATCGTCATTTCGTTTATTATGGGTGCTCTTTCTTTGAAATTGAAGTGGAGCAGAATGTTGGCTGATGAAGCTGTTAAACTCGGTTCGCATCCAGGTCCTTAGTAGAATGTTCTTCTAGTGCCCAGACTTCAACATTTCGTCGTTTCACACTGAAAGTCAAGTGGATTCAGATGACGTGTCCAAGTTATAGCATGACCCTACGAAGCCTTTGCTGACTCCAAGGAAGGTTTCACGAGTCCCCATAAATCAATTTCAATATTATTCAGATGTTCCTAGATTCTGCGAACTAGTGATTCTTGTGTTCATTGGATTTGGCACTGTTTTCGGGCGTTTTCATAAATGCTCAAGCCATGGGACTTGTACGGGAAAACAATGATCATTCTCATCTCATCATGCCATCGCTACATCGACCCAGGTTTTTTTCCACTTATTTAGCAATGACCATCGTGGGCCGGACTATCGCAATTGTTTGGGGAAAACTTCGATTTGAATCAGCTTCCGAAATCCCCACTCGGGCTGAGATAGTGGCCCCACTGGAGGTGCGGACCGGAGAGTTTGCAGGCAGCTCTTCGACAATTGTGGCGCAAAGGTTGTTCTGGTCGTATGCTTACGTGGCGACATTACATTAAGCGCAAGTCATTTGTGTAGAAGCATCGTCCCAGTGTCAATAAGTTGAAGACACTCTTTGGCTGTAACAGTGAAATCAAATGTATAGGGAAAGTCTACTGTTTGCGTGGGAATAGCGGGTCATGGAACGAACGGAACTCGTTAATATTGGAATCTGATCCCCGAAGCCAAGTGTCTTGTATCAGACACTGATAGATTTTCCTCGTCCAATAGTGAGCGTCGATATACTGGACTTTGTATGTCACCTTCTTTTCTGTCACTTCTCCTGACTTTTTACTTCACACCTTGGCATAGACCACTCGCAAATGAAATCATGCCGTTTATGTGTCGCATCTAATGTAACTGCGTAAACTATGTGCCTGTGTTGCTTCCCGTGTCATGTTATGCCGTGCAGCATGCCCTGTAATTTTCTCATGCCCACGACCTTCTGTGAGTGGCGTCTCAAGAAATGAACGCCGACTCTATATAACTTATGGTATCGGTGATATGGAACCTGAGAAGATAAACAACTATACTTTGTATCGAATACATCATCCCACTTCTCGAATATTGCGTACATAGGTAGTTATACAACATTATGCAGCTTTCAGTTTTCAGCTTAGCGAAAAGAAGAGTCATTAATAAAAATCTCCCTGAACGCGAGGGTGTATGAAAGCGGCAAGACCGAGCTCCCTGCTCTTGTATTGTTCCCATGCCTCAAATTGCGCTGTGGTACCGCGCGCGACATAGCCATGCACCTCCAGATCGCCAAGGATGATACCACACCAGTGTCTGCATCCCATACCGCCATTGAATCTGCATTTAAATGAATAACAACAACGATTGACAATCAAACATCTCACCGGTATTGATCTCTTTTGAGGGCGTTGAATAATACGTTGAAGATTGTCCATGCCTTTGATGGAGCCTTGAGTTTGGCGTAGAAGGCGCCGGTGGATGGGGGAATTTTGCCAGACGGAGCATTGTGGGATTCAGTCCAAACATAAGTCTTGTAGTCAACGGTGACACAAGCCTTGTCTGGATCCTGGGTTTCGTAGGTAGGGTTACAATCAAGGCTGACACTGCAGCTTAAAGCGCGATTGTAAATGAAAACACGAAAATGATATATGTGTCCGTTGCTAGTACCGACGATAGCGATGCCGTCGACTTCAAGTGTGGCCAAATGTGTTTGCAGGCTAGGCGTAGACTGGATAGATGCTCGATTTGGGAGGATATACGACATTTTGACTCGGCAATTGCGTGTATAGCAGGTATAAACAACGGGAGAGAGCTGAACCCGTTGGAGGGTCAAGTTGATGGAAAGGAAGGTAAAGGAGAGGAGACTTATGTAGTGATCTATATTCCAAAGCTCAAGAGAAAGTCCGACTAGTTTGTCCCACGGAATAGAACCAAGGCGTCAACAAGGTCGAGGGTCAGGAGGGCGATGCTCGTAAGACCGGGCTGATCGACATTGAATTTAGACAGGTATAATATTTTTCACTGACAGCACCTCCGAACTCCGAACACGGGAGAGAATTGGATTGGTATCATAGCATGTTACCTAGCAGACCAGTTCAAGTGATTAGGTTGCATATCATTGATGTAAGCTGCGCACCTCCATCCTTATATCAAGATCACTATTTCAGAATATATGTTTAGTATGTTTACGTGCTCGTTGATAGATCGAAAGGTCGAGTCAAGGTATTAAGTACAGGGACTGACATTATGACCATTGAGATAGGTTCTGGCTTCCGTTCGACTCCTCAACATCATCTCACGGTGTAAAAATAACTCCTACCTTACATTCAACGAGAAATAAAATGTGTCGACTCAAAATGTACCTATGTACCGCCGTATTCACAGTTGTGCTGCTATCCTGGAAATAGCGACCACAATTTACAGGCCTTCCTACATAAGAGGATCAAATTTCTCCATAATAAATGACAAATACAGGATATCGTTGACGTCGCGTATCACCAAGAGATCTAAAGCAGCCACATGTGTCGCCGTGTATGTCACTCGCCTTACACGATTGGCTACGGGCACGAGTCTTTGATCACCTTTTATGGCCAAATAACAGGAACGTAAGTACGAATTGTGAACCATCCTATCCGCTAGGCACTGTGCGATAATTATGAGGGAATAAGCATCTGGACCGTCAAGAAGATGACTATTTCAAGTGTAACACTGACAGTGTTATTAGGCCCAGTACGTAATATATGCACAGTCACATATAGAGTCGTTGAGACGTTTTAGAAGATAGATCAGTTATATCTTCGGGAAAAAGTGACCAATATGCCCTGCGTCGAATGTTCAGGATGTTACAGAGTAGCAGTCTCGGTACAGAACGTTGGCAAACACAGCGCTTCGCGGGCCCCAAAGATCATGTCACAAGAACTAGAAGGGTAACAACCATAGCCTCTTCATCAACTCTTACTGTAAGTGGTAGCTAGCGAACCGAGAGACCGTGGAGTGCCGCCGGCGGTCAGTGGAATTTCAAACCCAGCCGGCAGCCAAGATCTGTGGCCTAGATCCGTCGCAGGTACACCGAACTTGGAATTTGGTCGTATACCAAGATAAATGTTGCCCCGGAACCATCACACTAGGATATTTTGTCACTTATAATGCCCCGTGCTTGCTTCTTCTCTCTAGTCATTTGTCCTTTCGCATGGAATATTGAAAATTGTATTTCACTACCTACAATATACACCATCATCTATTAAGACGCAGTACTCTACCTCAACTCAACTTTCATCAATTTGGTTTCCGCAGGTGTTAGAAGCATGGCAACAGGACCTCCTTTTGCGCTTCCTCAAAAGTCGTTCGTACTAGTCTTTACATGATCGTCACTATGGAGTCGGATAAATTCTATAGAACATCTGATCAGCTTCGACAAAGCAAAGTTCTGGGACAACCCCATCACAATAGACGCCCACATCTTCATAACCCTTACCAGTCACACAAACTTTGTGTGATAACATCGATCGAATTCCACATTGTTATCAATCTTCTCACAACGCTTTGAGTGGACTGGGCTGCAATCAAGCCTCACCTGTGGTTTCTTCATGATACATGGACTTCTCAGTGAAAGTTTTGGTTGCCTAGCATCGGGAGCCGAGGGTGGAACGGTGGACTCTGTGTAAAAACAACGCAGACTATGAATAATATTGCGTATGGGGTGTTTCGAGGTCACTGTAAAATCAACTTCGCAGAACCTCCAAGTGGAATCTCCAACTACGCCCCTTTCAGACCCTTTGGGGAATATTCCGCAGTTGAGCACAAGTTGCCTGCTCGCCGATCCTGTTGCTTGCTCGCCGATCCTGTTGCTGGATAATCCCGCTCTTACGCTGACATGGAAGCGTGATAACTGAAAATATTCAATTTCTATGCAGATTTACGATCTGCTTTTAGGATCCGAATTCCTCGACAGCCGACCCGCGTTCCGATGATTATGAATTGTTGGAGTTTACTCACCTTACGTGCACGGGATCAGTAGTAGTAGGAAATAGATCATCAATTGAGCTGATGCGAAGTTACTAGTCTGTGACCAATCGCTTGACGGAGCCAATATGAAACATTCACTTTGGCAGCAGTGGGATGATGGATCACAAAATAAGCCGAGTTCGTTGAGTCTCTCAAGAATAAAAAAGTTGGTGACAAAATCCTCATGTTGAAGTGATTCGATATGCCCTGTTCGGGTGGTGAGCGCGACAAGGCAGTTCTGGTAAGCTAGATCCGTTTCCTGACTTCTTCTCTCAGTGACACCCGTCCCAAGGTGGTATGGATGATTATGAGATTTATATGGGATGGACTGGGCTTTCATAGTTTTTGTTAGACGATATTCTTATGTTATGCATGAAGTGTTTGGTTCTATCCGTTAATCTGGATATCAAAGAACCCTTGACAGATACATATGTTGTGAGAAGTTGAGTGGTACCAGTATCACACTTCTGCACTCAAACGACTAGCGTAGAATTGGAACACAATTTCTTTGAAATTTTCACCCCCTAAACAAAGTATGCGTAATCTTTAGGTTCTCATCACACGGGGACCTCCGCCATACCTACGCCTACAAGTCTGGTTCTAGCCTGTTTTGTCTAACTTCGTCGCCCTCCACCACATCCAACTCTGGGCTTTTCGAGTCAACCGCTTTACAGTGCTTGGGTGTTTTTCTATGTCCGACTGGATACCACAATTCTCTGCCAGCGATTATCTCTTAGATTGATCGTCGAAGCGTCTGCATGTGAATTAGAAGGCTTTATAGTTTCATTCTCTGATGAACGTATCAGAAGTCAAACAGCTCGCGGCTCTCAGAACCTGCTAACCATGCTCATGATGCGCGGACGTTTTTTAGAACTCCAATATCTAACAATATTCCGGTCCGACTTCACTTCGAAGGATCCCTGTCAATAAATCTCACCCCTTGGACTAGACCATGCCGTCTGTCTTGCCACATCAGGACATGAATTATTTGGGATTCACACTTCCAGGTGTTAAGTTTCACAGATGAGTCCATTGGATATTCGAAATTGCCACACAATTTGTGCAATTACTTGAAACCAAAGTCGGCTTGAGGGACTTACGCTGTAGCTTGAGCTTCCCTCCGACTCGGACAAGAATGTGCCGCATCAACATTAGTACGCGGAGTCTTTCTGTTCGACGGTTTTTAGGACGAATCCTCTTGACATTCAATGATGGTGTCATCAGGTCATCAACAGTAAAAAAAATACATGTGTATACTTGATATTGATGTATGACAAATGCGGAGATTTCTTGGAGATTTCGGACAAGGACAAGAGAAATGTATCATGCCAACATAGGAATTTTCCATGCAGTTGTTTTAGTGGCTTATGTGAAGTGCTGCGTGACGTCTCTTTGTGCCCACAGATGGCCTCCCAATACCCGGGACCATCAAAAGATCCCGAAATTTGGACAAGGTTAGCGCCATCCTTTTTTACTGTGTCATAGTCAGAAGATTTGGAGTGTCAACACCATATATCACATCAGGTTCGCGTCAGATCGTGCCGTCCTCAGGGAGATCAATGATATTACTTTGATGTACCGGTAATATTACTTCAATGTACCGGTAGCTCCGCCCCAATTAGCATCGTATCGCGCCTATTCGTACTGCCTCCGTTACTCAGGGGTTCAATTACGTCCTAGACTCTCCAGTTTTCAGACCCGTCGTCCCCGTGGCTGTTGAAAGCGGGTTGGTATCAGAACGTAAGCATTCCTCCACCGAGGCGAAGAAGTTTCGGACCATATTGTAGAAACCGTTATTGTGACGTGTGTGGAGTCCTGATTCCTGCCGTCAGCTGTCCTACACCGCTGTGCAGGCTCGATTTTACTGAGATCGCAAAAAAGGGATTGTATTGATATTGAGACCTAATGATTTCGCTTCATCGAAGACTTGTAGGGTCACACAAGATCCTTTAGCATACTAATACGTACGTAACTTGGGCGCTCGATACCAAAATTCCGCAGCGTACCAGTAGGTCGGTAGGAGCTACGGCGCGGTTCAACGAGGAAAACGGGAGTTCCTTGAATACAAACACGGTAACTATGACATGTCATAAATAAGGATCCATTCGTTTTGACCAAATCAATAACTGTGGCAGGATATAGAGAGCTAAATGAAGCCCCCAAACCGTCCGAGGATGCGAGATACCAGAGAGAGAAGAAATCTACCGGAGAGAGCCAAGAGCCGACACAAATAAAGTCCAGTTGAATTGGTATTCAAGGAGCCACGGAACTTTCTGCCACATATTCCAGATCAATGAATGTGGAGGCTTCTCAGTAGCTTTGGTTGATCATACACCAGCGGAGTATCAACCCTTCGACATTCGTCAGTAGACATGCAATTTTCAGCTCATGTCGCTTGACGAACTTGCACCTCTTGAAGGTGGAGGGGGATGAGGGGATTAATGTTACATGTTCGATATGTTCCTGCTGTATAGTATAGACATCTCGCGAAGTGATTTCAAAAGACACAGGTGCAATATTGCAGATTGTTACATCCGGTTTGAATGGATTGCAATTGTGAGCGATGAGAGCTGTGGACGCAGATACTTTCGTAATTAGGCAGGGCGGACCGACTGTTAGAGCGTTACGGACGTTCTTCTCCGTCCGATCTCTCCAGATCTCGTTGATTAGGTTGCTCTGGTACAGAGGTAGCGCATAGGAAGCTTTAAGCACACCCGTACGCAGCCGACTGTGAACTTGTAGGAGAAACGGAAGCTATTGAGAGACTTTAGCGACCCTTATTTTAAATTTGCAAGTGCCTTGCCTTCGCTAAGTATATCGGCGGGACGACTACCGAGATAAAAATGGAAACTGCATCAATATTTCCTTGTGGACCGGTAAAAATTCGCCTTTAAACGTTTTTGTCCATCTCGCTAGGCGAAGCAGTTTCCAGAAAAGATTCGATGGGTGAATGGCAATACCGAAGTCCTCAGGCCTAGTCGCCGTCCTGTATCGGCAGTCGCTCTCCAGGAAATATTCCGAGTCTATTTGTAGGAGCTATCCTAACCAACTCAGTATCAGTAGGACAGCTCAACAGAGAATATGTGCTCGAATTGCATACCTGTGCTACAACACCTGATCTGACATAGGAATCAGGATCGCAGTCGCCTTTTCCCTTCCCATGCTGCCATTGAATTCCACACATGGTGTCAGCCGCTGTTGAGGGACGCAAGAGGGACGTGGGTCTGTGCAATCGTCCGGAATTAGAGAGGAAAATCATGACCTTGAGTCACAAGGTAGATTCCATCCAGCTATAGGCCGTCAACGTGCTTGAACGCGTAATAATATTCGTGACTAGACTTACCTTATCAATGGAAGCACACATGCGCCAACGCCACGACATGACTGGTCGCTGGCCAGCATCAGAGAAGGTAAAAAGAAGGTGACCTGGCGTATATAAAGCAGGCTGAGGCCTCTGCACATGGAGGGGAAAATCCATCATGTCCACGTGCAATATGTCGGTCCGTCGATTCCGCTCCTTCGCAATTAACATCATCCTCCTCCTTCACTTCGCTCTCGTCTCCGTCTCGCAAGATATGCATATTGACAGCCTTGCTCCCACCACATTACGCTTTTCTACGTACAATCTCAGATATGACTCCATGCCCGACAATATCACCGTGTCAGAGTCAATTGCCGCTTTGGGCAATCCTCTTACGCAGGAAACATTTTTGGGATTGTCTGGGGAGCAACCGTGGAGTACGAGAAGGCTGCGCGTCTCAGAACATTTATTGAGTGAGGGAATTGTCATCGCTGGGTTCCAGGAGGCACTGGTAAGGCAGGTGACTGACCTGGCGGAGCTCTTTGGAGATGACTGGGGTTGGGTGAGTGCTATATTTGTTGCTAAGCTTTTTTAAATTGATGGCCCCGTAGATTGGTGTTGGACGCGACGATGGAGTGGCGGCAGGAGAGTTTAGTCCACTGTTTTACAAGAAGTGAGTCGGGCAAGGTATAAGAGATGATCTGTATTCACCGGGATGCAAAGATCCGCTGTCAAGCTACTTTCAAATGATACATTTTGGCTCTCGTACGTTCATGGTCTTCTCTTAGTGTGCTTTGTCTCATGTTTGAAGAAACACCCCGTTCGAGCCGTCCAAATACCCTGGAGCTGGTTCCTTCCGACTGTGTACGGCAGCGCACTTTAGCTTGACAACCGGCGCCAAGACAGAATTCACAGTATTGAACACGCATTTGGATGATCAATCAGATATGCAGCGGCAAGTTGGGGCGTCACTGATTTTGACGAGGGCCCGATATGAAGCTGTGAAGACGCGTAGCCCAGTGTTCGTTACCGGCGATTTTAACAGGTGAGTTGCTATGCTGAGGCTTTAATATGCCATTAATTTGAAATTTAGTCCCTCAACTGGGAACAGTTCTGGCGCTTACAATATTATCACTGGCGCCAGCGCACCGGTTGCTATTAACGCCACATTTGCGGCAAAGTACGACGTGGGAAATCAACTGCCAGATTTCAAGATGCTTGACTTTCGAGGTCAGGCGCCGAGACAGAGCGTCTCTAATAATTTTGCGACGTATACAGGTTTCAATGGGCCATCTGACACTTCGGTCTGGCAAAGAATTGATTTCGTCTTTGGGGGAAGTAACCTTGGGTGGTATGTCGTTTTCCCTTCTTGGCTAGGATCATGAATTCTATGTTTTTTCAGGACATCAGAGGCGTACAAGGTCGGGTCTTCGCTGTCGGATGATGGAACTCTAGCGAGCGATCATCGCCCTGTGTTCGCAGATGTTGCTATGTGAGCAGAAGATGATACGACGGACATGTGACAAGCTATGTTGTGAAATTTGATTGGTCTTTTAATTCTGTTTTTCTGAAGGGGAAAAGGCTTGCCACTAGGATGCATCTTTTCGGCTGTGATTTTGAGGATACTCGTAGTCGGATTCGCCATAATTCTGGCAGAATATATCCTATCTGTCGCTCCAGGCGGCAGCGAGAGGGACGACAGCCTTGAGCTGTTCCTCACTGAGAATGGCTGAGGCTTGGGATTTTTACAACACGATTTTGAAGCTGCTGCTGTGTGTAGTGTTCGAAAAGGGTGCACCAATACTTGTCAGTGGGCCCTTGGAAAATGCCAGCTATTACTATCATCATCTTGACGAGGCGAAGTGTTGTAAAGGAGTGAGTATATGCGCTTGAATAATATAGCTAGAACTGTTGGGAATAGGATCTCATGAGGAATGACACACTTGTGCAAATTGTTCTCTTGCGTGCCCCCCCCAGGATATCAGTATCCACGGAGTGCGGCTCCAACGTCCATTTCTGAAGAACTGAGGCAGATATTGAGGAAAGACTGATGATTTTGATAATGAATCTCAGCAAATTGCCTCAATATGACGACTATTTCTCGTTATCGTGACTAGGATGTGGACGCAGAGGAAGGAAAGATGGGGAGCTAGACAGGGTGGATTCGACACGAAAGTTATATATAGCACACGGTCCAAAATAGCAAATGATGCATCGGACATGATCGTCGCGTGGTAGCATGGTGACTCAGCAACGAAGCTGTAAAACTCTGGTAAATAAGCGCAAACTACGCAAGCGGTGATCGACGAGTCCGTGGACCGAAGCGAAGCATCTAAACGCAACCTGAACTAGTGACTGACTGGAGACTAGGTAGCACTGCTAGCACCGCGCCTTTTCTTATTAGGAGCTGACTTGAACTCTCAGGAAAAGATATGACCCCAAGCTTCCGAATACCCAGTCACCGTGCAAAGTCTTCTAAAAGCCTGTCTCCATCAGCTCTCGTTCTGAACAGTACCACATGTATTGACTGGGTTATCATCAACCTAGGATTATCCACATTTTGCCTGCTCGTATCCTTTCTAGGGAAACGCGCCGTATCCTCGAAGTTAGATTTCTTTGCTGCCCATTGGGAGATGGTCATCCCCCTCGTGAGCCTGGATTCCGATCTTTGCAACATCTCCGAATCCCAGGGTCATAGCTTCCAGTCAATCCAATGCTAATTCTCCCACGTTTCACTGTAGAGATAAACTCTTGATGTGTTCCTGCTGGCTGCAGCTCACGTCTCTTTCCTGTGTCCGATGCTGACTACTGCTCCGGCCTGCATAATAATGGCCCTCTAATTGCTCTGGTTCTTGGTCCATAGAGCCCCCGCTTGGTCCTCTGCCTAGCTTATCTTGTTCGGGATGAGTGATTCCCCAAAGCTTAGCGCCACATGCTGTGTAGGTGAGTCATTCCATCCCCAGTATGGGAAGGACGATGCCTCGCAAAATTCTCCTGTGCATCAATTGGGGTCAAGGATAAGATACTTAAAAGGCGCAGAGGTAATACAACGGCGACAAATCCACATGGCGCGAAATCAGGTAGCCACCCATACCATCACTCTCCTCCAAGATAAATGCATGTCACTCGAAGTTGAAATCAACAACCTTCGTAAAGAGGTGGAAGTATTGCGGAATACCGCGATGGCATTGCTGTCGGAGAACGCAGACTTGAAGTGTGATATGCAGAGACTCCGTACAAAATTACCAACGCCTCAGTCGGTGTGTGCGATCGCCATTTGTATTTTCTGGGTCTGACGAATGTCCCGGAACTGCAGGTACAAGAGGCGAATGATTTGATACAAGGCCTGTTCTGCATGTACGAACAACTGGAGGCAGAGAGATACAACAAAGATTCATCGCTACAGATCGGTCCTGCTTCGTCTAGCACCACTGACTTGGAACAATCACTGACATGCGCTGAATACCTCAAAGATGAACTAGTACGTACGTTTTCTAAGGAATCTCAGCACATTTTGACAGTGTAACTTAGGAACTAAGCAAATTGGAATGATTCGTTGAAACAGTCAAGAAAAACACCGACAGAAGATTTAAAACTATTCGGAAGGATCTCTCGAGGATGAGAAGAGAGTCGTGAAAGAGTTAGAAATGCAAATAAAGTCTTTCGTAGTTCCTGTATCAGTAAAAAATCACTAGTATGGCTGCCGCGCTTGTAAAAATAAGGAGGGAGGTGATACGCTGGACCGCTTGACTAGTACTCATATTCAATCCCAGGGGAGCATATAGCGGTAGAGGCAGAAATGAAAAGAACCAGACATATTTGACTACCATATATCCAACAACAGCGAAGTCTTTGGGATAATACATTGGAATCAGGGTCTCTTCTCATATTGACTTTTATCGGACTGAGACTACAATGAAGAATATAGAAGTTTCTGCGTTAAAAAAGTTAGTGTAAATAAGCTCCTGATTCGGCGGTATTTGAAGAGGTATTACTCGACCTCGGTCCGGAGCTTTTCCCCCAGGAGATATTTAGATATGAAGTGTCCACAGTCATATCTAGGCTCATAAGGATTACTTCACCCAGAGATGGTGTGGAAACGAACAAGAAAGCTACAAAGCCTGCAATTGCCTGCCAGTAAATCTTATGGCGATGATCATCACGTGATCATTGCCACGACCGTTCCGGCAAATCATTTTCTTCGCTTTATTTACGACCACCACCGTCACGCTTGCTGGGTATTTTCACGGCCTTGGGCCCTTGTCGCTCACTATATACGATAATGGTGGATGACAAATGGATAGGTTTGGCTCTGGCGGTGTCCAGCTCAGCGGCAATCGGGGTCAGCTCTATAATAACCAAAAAGGTACGTAGCCATGCAACTTGTCCCGGAAGGGTTACTGACTGGAAAGACGACAGGGCCTCAATGCTGCGGCCGACCCTACCTATGGTTCTTCTGCATCGGATAACATGACATATCTCAAGAATCCTATATGGTGGGCAGGGATGTCAACTCGTGCGTAATGTAAGGTTCTGGTCTTTTGCTGTAGAAACTGATTTTTGTGCAGTCGTATTAGGAGAAGGTCAATTGTTTAGTTCCAGTCAAATTTATTTGCTTACCCCGCAGCAGCTGCAAATTTTGCTGCGTATACATTTGCCCCTCCGATATTGGTCACACCGCTAGGTGCATTGAGCGTTCTAATTGGGTGCGCGCTGTTCTATCTATAGCACCACCTTCATGTGCTGACACAGAATAGTGCCGTTCTCGCATCCTTCCTCCTTGGTGAGCGGCTAGGTCATCTAGGCCGACTCGGTTGTACCCTGTCGCTAATTGGATCATTGATCATCGTCCTCCATGCTCCGGAAGACAAGGCTGTTGAGACTGTCGATGAAATTTTGGGATATGCGGTGCAGCCAGGTGTGTCTATCTCTTCCTTCGCCTCTTCTAGAACTTAAAAGTGGCCTTAGGTTTTCTGTTGTACGTTTTCACAGTCGTCGTCTTCACCTTGATCATGATCTACTACGCTGTACCCCGCTACGGCCGCACAAATCCTCTGGTTTACATATCTATCTGCTCTGTCGTCGGCTCGGTGTCCGTCATGTCTATCAAAGGCTTCGGTGTCGCTGTCAAACTGACTTTTGGAGGAAACAACCAGTTCCTGCGGCCAAGCACGTATGCATTTGGGTTGGTGTCGGCATTTTGCATTATGGTGCAAATGAACTATTTGAATAAATCTCTGGACACTTTTTCCGTGAACATGTCCGTCTCACATTGACATCTTCGTCTATTGCCGCTGACCCACCTTATAGAGTTAATCCTATGTATTACGTCGGGTTCTCCTCTTCTACCATCGTCGCCTCTCTCATCCTCTTCCAAGGTTTCAACACCACAGATGCTACGAATACAATCTCCTTAATATCGGGTTTCGTTGTCATTTTCCTCGGCGTTCACCTTCTCAACCTCTCACGAAACCAGGGTCCGTCTGTCGAGCTCTCAGGCTACAGTGATCCCGAAGGAGCACCTGGACGTCTGAGCTACACCGGAAGACTGTCCATAGATGGATGGCACGGAATCGTTACGGGACCTGATGGACTTTCGCGACCAGGGGGTCAAGCACAACGGAGCTCGACTTACCGGAACCAAACAACAACATTGTTTGATGCATTTGATGATGGGCATCCTAATGGGCACGCGGAGCATGTTGGGCTCGAGCAGCTGAGGGAAGAAGACGAGTCGGACGATGACGGCGACGGAGCTGATGAACGGACACGACTACGTAGTCAGAGTAATCATAATAGTAGGGCCACGTCTCCGAGGGAGGTGTAAATTTTATGTATTATGGTAGCGATCCCCTCCTTACCACATATTTTGGACGATTATCGTTTAGCTATGGTATAGCATTAGAGTTGTCGTATATATAGCATAGGCATAGCTATTTGATATCTATAGGCTCTGGAGTCGACCGCATGCAACAAGCGAGACATCGTTCCGAACGTCCGACGTTTCTCCTTTCGCTTGATAGTGGTTGAAATGTATGTTCCTTTCAAAAGATCTCCGTGGAAACGATAACGATCACGTCAGTCAGAATCGAGGCTGGTGTCACACCAAGTCATCGCACTTTTTCTGAGTACTGTTGTCGAGACGATTTGATTGTCAAATGAAAGTACGTACCACGAAAAAACCAGAAGATCGATCTAAGAGGTGAGAATACGTAGGATCGACAGAAGTTGAAAGCTGGATATTGAGGATCACGAAAGCAGAAAGAAACGGTGAGATGGATTTCTACTAGCTACAGTAAATATGACAATGCGAAGATGTATGCTAAAGATAATGAAGGATATGATAGAAAAGCGCGCAACTATCTGAACTTGCTTAAGAAATGCACGAAAATGTGAAACAACTTTCACGACGGATGTTGGAGCTTGCAAACAAAAATTTTACGGAGGTAAAACAGAGTTCTTGAAATCTTGAGTTGGGTGGGCGGTTTTCACACAGGGATCTTGGACCGAAGACTCAAAAACAGATCAACGCTCTCATCGAAGAGGTACTATCTGTACCTCATTCTTGTCATCAGGCGGACCGCATTGGATCTTCAGAACAAGCATACCATCTTCATATTTTGCGTCGATATCTTCCGGCTAGGACATCGTAAGTCACGGGTGTCTCACGGAAGAAAATCGGAGCGTAGATAGGTAGGAGGAGGGAGGGTAGGGGCGTACTTTGCAGTCTGGGGACACGACAACGGATCTCTTGCATTGACCGTACTTGCCCTCAATCCAATATATGTCACTCCCTGGTACAGAATCGCGCGATGTCACTGCTCCCGGAAAGGGAGCGTGTCGAGTAGCGTATACGGTTACCTGTCTAGAGCGATTATAAAAGCACGTCCAGAGACGTATGGAAATGTCTTCGCGCTTAACACCGGGAAGCTCAAAATATGCGGTGAGTGTTGTAGTTTCGGGATCGTAGTGCCAGTCGTTTCGGATGACGAGAGTCCGTGATGCTGGCGTAAGCAAAAGAGAGGCACGCTCGCGACTATCAACTGAAGCAGGAGAGCTGTCACTTTGTCAGTCACTTTGGTTGACTGAGATATCGAAATTGAATTGGCTCACGATCGGGGACGTTGAGGGGTAGGAGCTTCGGTAGGAGCCCTGCCTGGGGGCAATATTGGTGGAACAAATCTGATGATGGGACCCTGGTTTTCACTAGGACCTGTTGCGCTGCCTGGCCGGGTATAAGGATGAGCCCTGTGTTCCCGCGATCGGGGTGGAGTCCGACGAAGATGACGTCCCCTTGCAGATGGCTCCGATGTGCTAGTAATGAACATAAGAATTGTTTGCTAAGGACCACGTCACCAACAGCTGACCTTGACTGCGTCGCTGGAGGAATTTGGATGGTATTATTATCGACAGGCGAGCTCTGGCTCACACTAGTCAAATGCTCCGGCTGCACGTTTTGCGTGTACATCGGCGTCAGCGTTGGGGTTAATGGCGATAGCTGGGCTGTAAAAACCGGCTCAGATTGTTGCGACTGATGTTCAATGACCTCCCAGGAAGGAAAGGTTTCACGCGGCGTTGAGGGATTCGAATACTGTTCTGAATATTGGCCATGATAAGGATACGACATGATCGTAAGAGGCAAGAAAATTTGTTGCCATGCGGCCTTTTATACCCACGGAATCAATTTGAGTCATTGTGCCGCTTCCGGATATAACGGAGGTGTCCGGCCGTTGAATACCGGTAGAATGCCGGAATGGCCATTGGCATCCTTTTCGATCGTCATGATTATGCATCCCCGCCGCCCAAGCTTCTTGTTATGTGGTCTTTTTACACAAGTCCGAGATCCATAAATCATCTCTGCGTTTTCCCCCACTTGCATGAACTGTGGTAAGACTACGGTCTAGGATGCCGTACTTTTACCCAACGTAGCAATACCGCCAACGCCGGAGAGACTCACGTCGTCCTCTCCTGTCGTGGGCTTTTGCTCTACGACGCCATTCTTGCGTTATAAAGTTCTAGCTCTAGGATAGACGCCTGGCGTATGCTTCTTTGACAGAACAAGATATATCTGGTGCCGAACTTTGTAGCTCTGACTGCGTTCTTCTGATCATGTATCTCTGGGCATCGATCGATACGGAGGCAGATTGTAGTCAATCAAGTAGTTGGTGAATTAATTGGGTCTTACGGGTTTCCTCTGCATGCGGATAGAGCACTAAACACTTCAGACTGGCGAAACGGTGTCACGATAGCGCTGGCGAAGCTTACTTGACTCTTCAGGACTGACACATCTGACCTGAAACACGAATATAAGCATAATAGGTGTTAGAGGGCTAGAGCCGAAGCGAGAACTGGTTTGAAGTTCGCCTTCAATTCCGTTCGGAGCATGTCCACAACCCTTTCAGATACGGATAAACTGGGAGTTGATACGTACTATTCGAGCTTTCCTGAAGGTGGGTTTCATCTTACTTTCATCATACTATTTTGAGTTTTTAAACGGTCACAAGGTCTTTCATGGTCCAGAAGATGAATGAATTCTATCAAGTGTCCCAGCAGGTTTATCTGAGTTAAGACTCAGTCTAAAGGAAGGAGGAGCCTTCAGTTGTGACACGCATATCGACCGCACAATTCGCTACATCAAACATCCAGACCGAAGCCCTTCATCCGAACTTCGGCAACACATAAAAGCAATACGTATTGGGATGTGGCGACAATTAGCCGCGCGTTCCCACTGCGAACCATATGCCTGAGTAATAATTATAGACTTTCGTCTCACATCGTTGATCCCTGGTTCCAGGGTCCATTACTACCAAATCAAGTCGGTATTCGTACCTGCACCGGAACATGGATTCAAGGTGATCTCGAATACAACTCATGCACCTAGATGTTTCATATCTGGGGTAAAGGGTATAACAAGGCTCCACAAAATTCCCTGTGCGGCCTGGTAAGACCTTCGTCCCTGCAGTCAAAAAACTATAAAACCTTGGATCCGTTTACGTTCTTTTCAAGGTCATTTTCGTTTTAGTTCCTCCATGAAGTTCGCTACTGTCCTTGCATTCGCTCTTGCTGCATTCGGGGTCAACGCCTCGCCTGCCGGCAAGCGATTATCTTGCCCAGAAGTTACTCGGTTTGGAATTCTTGAAGTATCTCCTTCCAATTTGCAACCCGGCGAGGTCTGTTGATTGAATTTTTACAATGGCCCGTTAGCTCATTCTTTCTCTACACCTCAGGATATCGCGATTTATGTCAATTTTGAATGTGCTGTGGAACAATTCGGCATCATCCCTCGATACACCGATTTTTACATTGAGGTTCCCACGAATAACAATGGACATGAGCCTCCGATCCTGCTTGCCCGTCGGGACTTCACTTTGCCTGCGTCACCGCAGTCTCCAACTCTCAACTTTACTGCGCAGGTACGTGAAAATCACTTGTATATTCGCACAATCAGTTTATGCTTTCTCGGTCCAGTTACCGTACTACCCTTACACTGAGGGTGCTGGGTATACGATATTCCTTAGCACAACCTACCCTATCAGTGGAACGGATGGCAGTGAGGTTTTGATACAGGGTGGAATCTATGCAGCTATCAGTATCACTTCTGCTTAATGGTTCCCATGTAGTATAACATCAGTGATTGATTTGCAATGAGATGGACTTTGAATTTCGAATTTCGGATTATTCGCGGGCTGCACGGGACTGTACTTTTTTCAGGCATAGTGTGGCAACTTCCGCAATTTGGTAACTTGAACAGCCATCTTCTTTGAAGAGGTCTGCATGTCAAACAACGAGCGCCAGCACAGTGCAAAAACGCAAGGAAATTCATGCAATGGATGAAGGCTCGCAACCTTTCGGTTTACCAGCTGTCATGGGGAAAACAGGTCCGACTAGGCATGTTTTCAGAGGGGATATTTACGCCGTGCAGAGGGTAGGCTATACAGATACCAGGGTCGACCCAGTTTATGATCAAGTTCAAGGAAGGGGAATAGGTGATATTGTTGGTATTTGAGGTAGACGGTGCGTCACATCTCCTAAAGATATTATGGAACTAAATGATTTTTGCTAAAGACATCTGTACCACAAAAAAGTACACTGTATTTATTGCGTATGACGTGGGAACTTCTAAGTAACGTTATAGGCCATTATAACACAAAATCTCCAGAAATGAAACGCAGATGTGACTCTATTCAACCAGAGAGTTGGTGCTGACATTTCTCCCCTTGCTTGGCGAACACACTGTTGCTCACCCTAATCTCGTCCGATGCATAGATGACTGAAAAATGACTACTAATCAATGGAAACGCTGGAATAGTTTCAGGCTCTGCCAATCGGGTCTCAATTGCATCATTGAACGATTAGGGTACTGATTACCTCAAAAAGTCCGTCCTCAAGCTATTCTTGGCTCTAAACGCTCACGATATTCATTTCTATCAGGTTTGGGCGCTATTATCCACTACTTTGGAACGTCGGGTAACCGTTTATGTTGATGGATGAGTTGTAACGTCAGTCACGCCTTGCGTTCTTATACAGAGATCCTGTGAAGAATTCGACACCGCCCCCGCTGCTCGCTGGGCTGTAAAAACCAGTTCAGAGTGTTGGGGCAGATGCTCAAGGACCTCCCAGATAGAAACGGCTTCACGCGGCGTTGAGGGATTCGAATACTGTTCTGAATATTGGCCATGGTAAGGATACGGCATGATCGCAAGAGGCAAGAAAATTTGTTGCCATGAGACCTTTTATACCCACGGAATCAATTTGAGTCATTATGCTGCTTCCGGATATAGTAGAGGGCGCGTGGTCGTATCCGGCCGTTGAATACCGGTAGAATGCCGGAATGGCATCCTTCAGTTCGATCGTCATGATCATGCATCCTCGCCAGCCAAGTTTCTCGCTATGTGGTCTTTTTACACAAGTTTGAAATCCACAAATCATCTCTGCGTTATCTTCCACTTGCATGAATTACGGCAAGACTACGGTCTGGGATGCCGTACTCTTACCCAGCGTGGCAGTACTGCCAACGGCGGAAAGACTCACAATGTCCTCTCCCGTCGTGGGCTTTCTGCTCCACGACGCCAGTCTTGCACTATATGTCATTCTAGCTGTACGATATACGAATGGCGTATACTTCTTTGAGAGAACAAGATATATTTGGTGCCGACCTTTGTAGCTCTGACCCTGCGTACCTTTCTGATCATGCATCTCTGAGTATCGATCAATACGAAGGCAGATTATAGTCAAGTAGTTGGCAAATTAACCGGATCTTACAGGATGATTGAATTCTATTCAGCATCCCAGCATATTTATCTGAGTACAGGTTACTAAGACTCAGTCCAAAAGAAAAGAAGAGCCTTCAGTTGTGACACGCATATTCACCGCACAGTGCGCTACATTAAACATCCAGACCGAAGCCCATCCTCCAATCTTTGGCAACACACAACGCAATACGTGAGGGGATGTGGCGACAATTAGACGCGGGTTCTCACTACGAACCATATGCTTGAGTATTAATTATAGGCTTTTGTCTCACATCATTGATCACTGGTTCCAGGGTCCATCACTTCAGGTTCTAAATCAAGTCGGTATCGTACTTGCAGCGGAACATGGACTCAAAGTGCGTGATCCCGAATATATTTCATGCAACTAGATGTTTCATATCTGGGGTAAAGGGTATAGCGAGGCCGCACAAAATTCCCTGTGCGGCCTGGTAAGACCTTCGTCCCTGCAGTCAAAAAACTATAAAACCTTGGATCCGTTTACAATCTCTTCAAGGTCATCTCCGTTTGATTTTCCGCCATGAAGTTCGCTACTGTCCTTGCATTCTCTCTTGCTGCACTCGGGGTCAACGCCTCGCCTGCCGGCAAGCGATTATCTTGCGCAGAAGCTGCTCGGTTTGGAGTTCTTGAAGTATCTCCTTCTAATTTGCAACCTGGCCAGGTCTGTTGATTGAATTTCTATATAGCCCGTTAGCTCATACCTTCTCTCCACCACAGGAATTCATGATTAGTGCCAATTTTGAATGTGCTGTGGAATGGTTTGGCATCATCCCTCGATACACCGATTTCTACATTGAGGTTCCCACAAATAACAATGGACACGAGCCTCCGATCCTGCTTGCCCGTCGGGACTTCACTTTGCCTGCGTCATCGCAGTCTCCAACTCTTAACTTCACTACACAGGTACGTGAAAATCACTTATATATTCACGTAATCATTTCATGTATTTTTCTGTCCAGTTACCATACTACCCGGCTTACTTTGAGGGTGCTGGGTATACGATCTTCCTTAGCACAACCTACCCTGTCAACGGAACGGATGGCAGTGAGGTTTTGATACAGGGTGGAGTCTATGCAGACATCAATATCACTTCTACTTAATGGCTCCCATGTAGTATAACATCAGTGATTGATTTGCAATGAGATGGACTTTGAATTTCAAATTTCGAATTATTCGCAGGCTGCACGGGCCGGAGGGACCGTACTTTTTTCAGGTGTAGTGTGGCAACTTCCGCAACTCGGCAACGGCCATCTTCGTTGAAGAGGTCTACATGTCAAACAACGAGCGCCAGCACAGTGCAGAAACGCAAGGAAATTCATGCAATGGATGAAGGCTCGCAATCTTTCGGTTTACCAGCTATCATAGGAAACGCAGGTCCAACTAGGTGCCCGTGAACATGATTTCGGAGGGGATATTTTCACCGTGCAGAGGGTAAGTTACGCGGATGCCAGGGTCGAGCTAGCTTGCACTCAGGTTCAAGGAAGGGGAATAGGTGATATTGTTGATATTTGAGGTAGATGGTGCGTCACATCTTCTAAAGAGATTATGAAACTAAATGGCTTTTGCTAAAGACATCCGCACAGTTACAAAAACTTGAGTTTTCCAAAGGCTTGGGGCTAAAAATTCATTTGAACTAAAGTCGTGTCCTGAACGAAGAAATTCAGACCTCCATCGTTTTGTCGGCAGTTATTCAAAACGTAAGGGCTTAAAGGATGCTTTCTGGTGCCCGCATTCTTGCTCGCAAGCACCTATGAATCTGGAGGCTTGCTAGAATCTCTCAATATGACCAACTGTACCACAGATAAGTACGCTGTATTCATTGCGTATGACGCTGTTATGGATATCATACTCCTAACTCGGCCTTTGAGTCTACAGATGCATGTACTCGGGCTTATCAAGAACTTACTAGTATCTTCCTGTACTTTCTATTACTTTCTATCACTTTCTCTTAATTTCCTGAATCTTCTTACTGATGCTAGAAGATTATAGAAGACTGTAGAAGAATAGTTACTCTGAAACCATTTAGTATATAAAGACCACCTGTAGTACATACAGAAAATCAATCAATCTTACTACCAACTCAACTCCACTACTGTGTGATCGACTACTAAGTCATTCAGACCGGTTACGCCAAGCGCTTGCCATTCCGAGCCATCCAACTACGCCTAGCGCTTGTTGGAACATTCACACACAGTGGACCATCCCTCTTGGTGGTTATCCGAACTCTAATTCTTAACAGACGCGGGAACTTCTAAACAACATTATAGGCCCTTACAATACAAATTCTCCAGAAATAAAACGCAGACGTGACTCTATCCCATCAGAGAGTTGATGCTGACATTTCTCCCCTTGCTTGGCGAACACACTGTTGCTCACCCTGATCTCGTCCGATGCATAGATGACTCAAAGATGACTACTAATCAATGGAAACGCTGGAATAGTTTCAGGCCCTTCCAATCAGATTGTATGATTGAACGATTACTGATTATCTCACAAAAAGTCCGTCCTCAGGCTATTCTTGGCCTTAAATGCTCATGATATTCATTTCTATCAGATCTGGGCGCTATCGTCCATTACCTTGGAACGTCGGGTGACTGTTTACGTTGATGGATGAATTGCAACAGCAGTCACGCTTTACCTTATCCCAACATCCTGTGAAGAATTCGTCAGTCACCCCCCTGGTTCCGCCCAATACCCCCTGGATGGTGCTACGACTCTGTCTCCCCAGGCGGCTGCAGACATCCCTCAGGAACTTGTCATCTACGTCATGACATTAACTAAATGCAGTTGCGGGCTTATCCTTGACGCTCGTAACTATGAAGCGCACGTTCATGGCCGAAGACACCAGCAAATTTTGGCTGGCATACAGCAACCCGTATCAATACGTAGAAAGACTGGTCCTGTGTTGAAAAGGTGCCCCTACTGTAATCCAGCAAGAATACTTCTGGAGGATACGTTTGAAGCTCATGTCACAACCCATGCGGTGCAAGAGCGGCTGGCTGTGACTCCGGAGGACGCTCAGAGAGACGAGAACGGGATCGAAGTGTCTAATTCGGAAGGCCTTGATTTCGGAATTGTTGATGAAGACGAGCATCAGCCTGTAGTGCTGGAGATGCTGGTGCAAAGAACTGCTGGAGATGATTCTAGCGCGCCCATTACGTTATCGAAGGTTAGCATGCTGTCTTCACATAGACGGGACGCGCACGATACAAAGTGAGTCACTTTAAGCCTCCATGCGAGCTTAGTCTTTCGTTTCCCGTCGTCTTTCAATACTATATTGATTATAGAGGGCCTCACCCCTTTTCTATTTGATTGGAAATGGAGACTAATGATGTCTCCGTTACTAGGTTTTCTGTGACTATAACGCCTACCTCTGAATTCATACACCGCACTCGTCCTCACAAGATCTATGTCACGTTCCATCCATCCTATGCGGGGCGCTTTGAGGACACCCTAGAGCTAGTGTTTATCGATATTATCAAACGCCATCATTTTGTCGTCCAGAGAAAGATCAGCGCTACTGTCGGTAGCCGTGCTGATCACGAATACCTTACTTCCAAAGGTCCTTATATTCGGCGAAAGCGGCGAAACATCAAGTTGGACGGTCCTATCAAGCGCAGCCTTCGTCCCCCCACTTGGTCCCCGACAAAGTGGATTACCAAACTTCCGCAGTTCAATGTTCCTCAGAACATGATTCAGACATTATATACTGAGAAAGGATATCTGAAGAGATCCGCCAAACGAGATATCAAGATATTCATGCCTTCGTCATTGAACATCGAAACGTATGCGCAGCATTTCCAGACCCTGCTTTATTTGGAAGAAGAACAGAAAAAGTTGGTTTGGTTTGAATTGGCCTGAGTCAGTGCTTATTTCGTCTTAATAGGCAGGATTTAGATGCGTACTCACTGTACAACGCTAAGATAGAACCCGACCACCCCAGATACAAGTGAGTGTTCGTAATGATCGTCGAAGACTTGCCCCAATCCACTTTGCTCAGACTTCAAGTTAAAGGTCTTTCTCAGGGCCGTCCATCTGTTCTTGTCGGAGATTTCATTCTCGCTCGTCCTGTCGATCAACCCAATAAGACTTGGTTCGAAGGGCGCGTTCACGATGTTGCCATGTCGCACATCAGAATTGGATTCCATGATGATTTCAATACCTATCGAGGAAACAGTTTTGACGTGCGATTCGTTCTGAACCGTCTACCCCTTCGCCGAGCGCACCATGCCCTAGTCAACAAGAACGACTCTCCTCGGTTACTATTCCCAGACCCTGAGTACCTGAGAGATGCGCGACGTGTTTCCTCGGCTGAATCGGAGGCAATGATCCCCTTGAATCGCAGTCTTGGAGATAATCCAGAGCAGCTAGAAACGGTAGCCGCTATTGTACACCAACCAAGAGGAAGCGTGCCATTCATCGTTTTCGGACCGTAAGCACTTAATCGCATTGTTTCATATACGCAGTCTGATGATTTGTGCAGTCCAGGAACAGGAAAGACGGTAACCATCGTTGAAGCTATGGAACAGCTCCTCCAGTGTCACCCCGAGGCTCATATCCTGGCATGTGCACCCAGCAACAAGGCCGCGGACCTCATTGCGCAAAAGCTGATGCACCTTGGTCCTGCGAACGTATTTCGCCTGAATTCTTTATCCCGCAAACACAAGGACCTTCCCGAGACTCTTCGCAATTTCTCCCTTTTCAATGGAAATATGACTTTTGTTATGCCGGGACCTAAAGATGTACTCAAATTTCGTGTCGTAGTTTGCACGTGCGTGTCCGCTGGTGCTCTTGCAGGCTTGGGCATAAAGCCTGGTCATTTTGGATGGATATTCATCGATGAAGCAGGCCAGGCCACAGAACCGGATACTATGATTCCTATCAAAGGACTGACAGATAATCAAACAAACGTCATCTTAGCAGGTGATCCAGAGCAGCTGGGTCCCACTGTCTATTCAAGGCTAGCGCGCGACTTGAGGCTCGGCGAGAGCTACTTAGTTAGGTTGATGAAAAGATCATGCTATAAACTGTCTCCAAGTAATGATGGAAGCGGTGGGGGACGGGGCGTTACGTACAGATTTTCTTTTGCTTCATATCCGGTTTCTCATCGTTTGCTATGCTTCAGAATCGTGGAACTCCTCAAGAATTTTCGATCTCACCCTGCTATCTTAGCCTTCCCAAATGCACATTTCTATGGAAACCGACTACAGGCGTGTGCTGATCCTGTAGTGACGAGGAGCCTGGAAGATTGGGAGGAGCTCCCGAGGAGGAAGTTTCCGATCATATTCCATGCTGTGGTCGGTCGAGATGAAAGAGAGGCATCTTCGCCCTCGTACTTCAACATCGATGAAGCTACAATTGTCAAGAACTATTGCTTAAAGCTCGTTGCAAAGAAGGGGACACGTAATGCATCGTCTGCCGATATTGCTAAGTCATTGCACTGATGGAAGATCTTAGATACTGACCATATTGCGGTTATTACGCCATATCATTCACAGAGAACAAAGATCTTAGACCTATTCTACCGAGATTCAAAGTTGGAAGACATCGACGTCGGGAGTGTGGAAGAGTTTCAGGGACAAGTATCCTTAACTACCCTTGTTTGCCTCGAAGGTATTGATGTCCCCGGCTTGTATAGGAACGTCGGGTAGTCATCATATCTACCGTGCGGAGTCGTTCGGGCTTCATAGCTTCAGATCTTCGACGCTCTCTCGGCTTTGTTGCAAGTCCTCATCGGTTCAATGGTGCGTCCCCATCTCTGGCTCCTCATTTCTGTTCGTTGTGATTTAGGAACTATACATAGTCGCTGTGACTCGTGCCCAAGCCCTTCTCATCATTGTTGGCAACTCTGATGTTCTGGCGCTTGATCCTGTATGGCGAACATTCATGAACTACGTTCATAACATGGGTGGCTGGCGTGGACACCGAATTTCATGGGACCCGATGGCTAGTGTGGATGATTATGTTCAAGGTGTAAAGAGTCAGACTGCTGGCGAGGATGAGGAGACTTTTACGAGGCTAAAGTCGCTCGTAGTCGGTGTGAGTGAAGGGGAAGCTTTTCTTCCCCCCTTCGCCGACTCGGATGGTGACAATGACGAAATTGATGGAGGATTAGGGGACGGATTGGTGATATGAGAGGTGGACTGAGCGATATATGTGTGACAAATAGTCCACATTAGTTCGCTGTCTGGCCCTGCAGCAGAACAAGACGTAGGTTTCGATCACAAATTTTATAGTACGAGTTCGTACAGATAAACATGCTGCTCGCTTTGTACTGAATGTATTATGTATTGTCAGATGACAAGAATGAAATCAGTCCCTTCAATTGTATTGGGCACTTTCAAGCACTCATTTTAGACAATGATTTTCCTCTGTGGTTTGTTTATTGGTGTAGCTAGCATATTGTAATTTATAATATGCACTGAAAGCAACACACTCCTGCTAATGCCAACCAGGAAACGAAACAACAACATTCATATAGAAGCCTTTGCAATAGCACGGAGAAGATTAAACACTGCCAGTGAACTTATATTAGTATCTTCTGGTGTTTTCTCTTGCACCAAAGAATACATTCAAGTTCATGTATGAAGTCCAGTCACAATCCATTTTTGAGCGTAGCTCCAACTGCATGGCGTGAAAATGCTCAGCAAAAAGACAACAGATCACGGGGCTCACTTTTTGGAATTTATGGATTATCCTCCGTCATGAAATACTCGTCAGGCTACTAGCCCCGGGGCTGAGTGCTCGTTGATTCCTGTTAGGAGTCGAGCAGAGTAAAGCAAATGTGACTTTTCGGACCGATTTCTCCGAAGTCCGATCGCTGACAGATGCTGGATTTTCTTGGCCACCTCTGCTTTTTTCACGAGTATAACGGTAAACCGGGAGCCTAGCCGTCATGATGGTTTCGTCCTATCACTGGCAAGGATTTCTACTTCTCGATACGGGGCGAATGTCTGTTCCTTCGTCTTACTCCCAGCTGGTACAGAAGGAAATGATTGCGCGAAACTCCAAGACATTGTTCTACTAGTAATGCCAAAGTAATGCGGCAAACCTGACTCTGGTGTTAGACCAGCTTGGAACAGTCTGGATTTAAACAGTTTGAAGACTACCCAAAACAGCTGGACTCGGGACTCTACTAGAGGCAATGTTCTCCAGGCACGTTCATATCGAGATCTAGGAAACACCACCGACGTCACCGCATCTCGTCATTGCCTGTCGAGGTATTAATATACAGTGGGGTTCAAGATTCCGAGTCAACTAGCATTTATTACCTTTCCCCCTCCTACCACCATGACGAACGACACCGAGCAGAATCACACCATGGTGAGTCCATTCCCTTGTCACGAAGAATGCCGTTGAGCGACCCGGCTCGACAGATACAAGCCTTCGAATGGTACTCCGAAGGAAATGGCGTTCATTGGAAGAAAATCGCAGATGTGTCGCCAGAGTTAGGCGAGATGGGAATTACAGCTATGTGGTTGCCTCGTACGTTGTCGAAGGCGCGTCCACTGTTCTAGACTGATATTTCTGCCAGCTCCTACAAAGGCGGCTGGCCAGGAGTCGGTTGGATATGACATTTATGATCTGTATGACCTCGGCGAGTTCAACCAGAAGGGCGGGGTAAGGACCAAGTACGGTACAAAGGAAGAGTTGGTGCATGCCATAAAGAAGGCCAAGCAACACGGTATTGTTACCTACATAGACGCGGTGTTGAACCACAAGTACGTCTCCGTCTTACTTCTAAACACTTCACAACTAACCAGCGCACAGATTTGGAGCAGAGAGAACGGAAGAATTTGGTGCAACTGAGGTTGATAACAACGACAGAACCAAGGAGGTCTCTGATATTTACGACATAAAGGTAGGTCGTTCTGGTATAGTTTTAACTCCGTTTTCTGACCATACATAGGGCTGGACAGCCTTCGATTTCCCAGAGAGGGGTGGCAAGGTGAGGCGCATTGCAGAGGTCCACTACGTATTCACTTTTTTCTTTCTTCCAGTACAGCAAATTCAAGTGGAACTTCAACCACTTTACAGGCGTTGATTATGACGATAATAACGGGAAATCGGCGATTTTTCGCATTCATGGTGACGGTAAAAACTGGGCCCAACGTGTCGACGGTGAGAACAGCAACTATGACTACTTGAGTGAGCCATTTAATACCATAGCTTTGGTGGCAACGAGTTAACCATCGTGTAGTGGGCGCGGATATCGACCACAGCCATCCGGATGCACGGAAAGATGTTATGGACTGGGGAAAATGGGTTATCAAGGAGACCGGCGCCGTTGGATTCAGGTTTGATGCCGTGAAGGTAGTCTTTTAGTCACATATGTGGAACCGCCGAAGTCCATATCATCATTTCAGCACATCGACAGTCAATTTATTGCCGATTTCGTCAAGGCCGTACGTGAGGACACAAATGACCCTCATCTCTTCGCCGTTGGCGAGTACTGGAAGGATGATTTGAGCGATTTGGAGGATTATCTAAACGGACTTGGGACGCAGGTTTGCCTGTTGTATCTTGCCTGCGGTGGTGTAGCTCATGGCACAATTTAGTATAGCGTATTCGACACGCCGTTACACTACAACTTCAAGGAGGCCGGAGACAGAGCCGAGGAATATGATATGCGAGCTATTTGGGACTCTACGATTGTCCAAAAGAGGCCAATTGATGCAGTGACTCTCGTTGATAATCATGAGTGCGTTGCGCTGTTCTCATGTGTTTTATATCCTGATGGTCCAATAGTACCGTGAGTACTATAGCAATCATTTTGATGCTTTTGCGAGTGATCCGTTTTCCATAGCAAGTCGGCCAGGCACTGGAGAGCTGGGTTTCTCCGGCTTTCAAGCCTTTGGCATACGCTTTGATCTTGTTGCGACCATCCGGGTACCCGTAAGTCCCGCTGTTACTACTTTGCAATCATCTTTTCATTGCTGTAGGTGCATCTTTTGGGGCGACTTGTACGGTACGAAAGGAGACAATCCTCAGGAACCGGTATCTCAGCTTGATGTCATGATACGTGCGCGCAAGCTGTACGCATACGGTGAGCTGCGGGATTATTGGGATCATATGAACTGCGTGGGGTGGGTGAGGATGGGTGAGAGGGACAAAGGAATCGACGGGTGTGCCGTCGTTTTGTGTAATGGATCGGCTGAGGGGTCCGTAATCATGTCACGAACACCATATCTTTTTTTTTTGACTGATTGATCTCCAGTTCGAAGCGTATGGAAGTCGGCAAGGTAAGCTACATCATTTCAATTGTTCCGGTTGTCACTTACCAAGATTGGCAGGAACATGGTGGTGAAAAGTGGAAAGACTTGCTAGGGTGGTGTCAAGGTGAAATCATCATTGGAGATGATGGTTGGGCGGAGTTCAAGTGTTGTGCTCGGAGTGTTAGTATCTGGGTAAAAGAAGGAGCAAAAGGAGGATAAGCCAGAACCCGAGATTCACGGGATATTGGGCTGGCTGCCTTGCTGATACCTGCTAGATGTGTGTGTAGAGATAAGACAGAACTTCATAGAGTTATATGAATAAAGTTCCATTATGTTGGCGGAACACCAAAACAGCACACCCGTGTTCCACTGGGCATGCGTATGTTCATAATTTAAGGTCCCATCCATCTCTGTTGATACCCATAACATACACGATCGTAAAGATAATTGTCAAGAAGAAGTATGTTAGAAACAGTATAACCATTCATCTCCCTCAAGCACCGGTGGCAGCAATGCGCGAATCAGCATCAGCCTGAGTCGTGCAAGCAAGAGACTGAAAAAAGAGTTAGACCAAGAACCATTGTAACGAAATTTGAAGGAAAACTGACTGTTCCAGCTTTGTTCACGAGGGGAAGGGCAAAGCACTGAGTACCCCCAGCGCACTGGGTGATCGTGAACTGACCCCCAACGCATTGCGCGAAGCCGCCATTGACACAGGCATCATCCCCGTCGGTGCAAGGAGACGATGCGGTGAGACTGGCGAACTGCGCGTTGAGAGACTTGGCGTCTTCGCCATTCTGTTTCTGAAAACCGGTGGCAGAGGCGCTAGTCGATGATGAGGCAGCGGCTGTGGAAGTTACTGCACTGCCCGCTACGGAGCCGGAATCTCCATTGTTGATGGCGGAGGCGGAAGATGGACTGGCGGAAGCTGCAACTGGTCCAGAAGAGGAAGATCCAGAGGAGGAAGGAGATCCTGAACTGGTGGATCCGCTTGATCTATCTTTCAGGTTAGCTGAATGATTAACGTCGGTCATTGATTAACGCACCCGGCATTGGGGTTTTGAACGAGAGTGTTTAACTGGACGCCATCGGGAACTGGACCGTCGGGTTTGGCGGGACACGAACCCGGGGGGTTGACGGCGCTCAGTCCGAGAGGAACGTTTCCAGTCTGGTCTCCACTAAACTTTGTAAAGTCGGACCCGGCGAACTCGCAGTGGAACAGTCCGTTGAGCTCAGCGTTCTTTGGCGCAGTTTGGCAGTAGGGTACTTGCAAGCTGTCGGGCTGGAAAGGGTGTTAGAGAGGTAATGACGGAGTGTGGAAAGAGCTCACGGCATTGCGAGGCTGTTGGACGAAAAGCTGGGTCAGCCTGATCATCTCGGCATCACTGTTAAGCTGTTTAGCGAGGTCAATCATCTGATCGGCTGCGTTTTGCTGGTCGCAATTTCCTCCGGCAGCCAGGAGACTCATGAAGGCTGTTTGGGAAAGGGGGTTGCATTGACCCGCACCACCCGCGGCAAGCTAAAGAATATTAGTGAGACGAGCCGACACCGAGGGAGAGAAAGAAAACTCACACATGCTTGTTCCCAATCATGTGTTGAGTCAGCGATCACCTGGGCAATGCGTTTTTGCAGAGGAAGGGCAGAAGAGAGTGCGATCGACGCAGAGAGAACGAAGAGGGGGCTAAAGTGGACCATTGTAAACTTGAAGGGAAGGAGATTTGGAAGAGATTGAATGCTTGAAAGAAAGTCTGGAGCGCCGGGCTCAAAGAAGGCGTAGAAGGGTAAGAATGGAGGAAGGGGAACCTGTTGCACTTGAATGAGAAACAAGAGGGGGGTTTATATAGCATAACGGAAGTAAATCCTAAATCTGGCTACACAATGGTCCGGAAAGGGGTGGTGACCTAAAAGAATGCGTGCCACATGATCGCATTCTCGAGATCATGGTTGGGCGGTTACAGGAACCACCAGTTCGCACTGTACTGAGGTGCGACTCCGATGAATCCTGTTGGCCTCCAAGACGACGTTGAGACGGATCATCTTTTGAAGCATGAGAAAGCCCCAAGACTGTCGACGAAGCTGAAGACGGAGCATGATGATTCAAGATGATATTGTATCTCAGTTGGTCGTACGTACCTTAGTGATTGGTGTAGATGTGCCCATTGCCAGTGGCGCCTAAGTTACATGACGCATTTCTTGCACAATGCTCACCATACTTCCTTCCGACGGGCAGGGAACAAAAAACAACGAAACGATGGCAGTACTGGTAGCCATTCACATTCATCACTGATTGTAATGACCAGAGAACAAGACTCAGCATGGTCTTGGTCCTCAACTAGAACAAAAGGAACCTCCGAAGCCTCCAATAAGATATTTATAGATGAAGGTAGAGTTACATACATGGCGATCAGGGAACCGAAACCGACACTCGTATGTCGGGTAGGAAACGAGAAGGCACTTGCTTGTATCAGGACTGTTCATCCATACGTGGTATCTTGCCGATCGGGTCAAGATCGGGTTGACAGGGATTCCTGGTAATGTCTTGCTTGCTTGACGACGTAAAGATTTGTAGAGCAGCTGGTGGCATTAAGCACATATGATGTGGCAGATGACACGATACGAAGACATGTTGGTGCGTTTCTTAGGTGGTTGCTGGTAAGCGGTAAGTAGAACCAACTGACTTGAAGGTCGACCATGACAAACCGAGAGCTGTCAGTGTTTGGCTGCACGGTCACGTTGGGAGTGTTGCCAAATAACGCCACATTCACACCTTTTCCTACTCCTCCATGGCGGAGGCGACATTCAAGGACATACCCGAATTATTCGAGGTTTGCCATACTTTTTGATGTGTTGCAACATAGTTGAAATTCTCTCCAGGTTGAATTAGGGGAATCACTGACAGCAAGAACGGAGAGCCTTGGTGAGCACATTGCTGTTAAACGAGATGAACGTTGCTGACAACAGTTCTAGCCACGTTCCGTGAACTAGGACCTCCAGATTTGTGCCATGTTGTCAAGAGCAACGGGAAGAGTGCCCACCGAGATGTACGTGTCAGGAGTTCTGTAGTGAACGTGTCTCATTTTCGTCCAGCTTGGGTCATATCACTACATTTCTGGTGTCGATGCCTCATCGTCTGCTTCACTTGCAGCATATATCAACTCATTAACGTATGCGATTGAGGACACGTCTGCCTGGTTCGCAAAAACCGCTGCCTGGAAGGTTAAAAATGGATGTTATTGGTGAGCAACGACCAATCTGTGACTGCGGGCACAGCTCACGGCGCGTATTTTTATTCTAGCTGCTTCAACGCCTTCTCCCGTGTAGATATTCGTGTTGATGTCAAGATTCCTGGTGGTGTGAACGCGTATGTGATTGATCTAAGAGGGGAAAGGTGCGTCGACACTTGTTAGTCCTCAGAATTTCCAAGGTGCTAACGTTGGACATTAGGCATGAGGCGACTCCGGAAATATGGCAGGAAACCTATGTGTCGGCACTGCTGCGGTCTATATTGTATTCGGATGATCCCACGTACTGGCTAGATGCCTACCGTAAACTAGACCCGATAACTTCGCTGGAAGCTGAGATTAGGTTCCTTCAGGCGGCCGAAAGCTTGTTCATGAAAGGTATGTGGGCGTTGATCCCTTCCCGTAACCGGCACTGACCATCAGTCAGGCTGGCAGGTTGGATCTGATCCTGAAATACAGGTGGCAACTATCGTTTCGAACCATTTGACGGCTGGGATCATGAAGTATTTTGGAGATAGCGGACGCTTTCAACAAGCCGCAAATCTGTTTGAGAAGATTTCTGCAAGAGAACCCGAGGTTGCATCCCTGCTGGCACGGAGCTATATTGGCATGAGTGGGTGTCCTTTTCAATGCCGATGGCCGTCAAATTGATGTGACTATTGCAGACGAAGAGATCAAGGCGGTCCAGATTATTGCAGCGGCAATGAAGGAAACCCCGCAGTCTTACACACTCCTGCATGTTCAATGCGATTTCTTACGTTCGAAGGGTAAATTTGAGTGGGCGTTAAAGCTTGCTCGCCAAGCCGTGAATTGTGCTCCCAGCGAGTTCGTGACATGGGAAAAGCTGACGGAGCTCTATCTCGACCTTGGTCAATTCGAATCTGCCCTTCTGACCCTCAACTCTTGTCCAATGTTCACGTTCAACGGACGAGACGCCCACAGGAATCTGACCCCATCTCGCGTACATCTACCCTTCCAACGACAGATTGGTGAAATCCTACCTGAACGGGTCAAGACTGATGACGATGAAGCTGATCCTGCATTGCAACGCCTTCCCGCTCCTGGACTTCGCGGGACCTGGGCGCGGGCATACACGCTCCTGACGCGACTGGTTTCGCAGATTGGTTGGGATGAACTCCTCAAAACAAGGAGCAGCGTCTTTGTTATGGAGGAAGAATATCGGATGCAGAAGGCCCAAGGGGATATCCATTCGACGAACGGCAGTTCGACGGCAATCCACGAAGATGGCAGTGTTCAACCGTCGGCAACAAACCTTGACAATGCATCAACGCGTGGGATGGTATCGCCCCATAGCCCCAGTCAGGACTCTATAAAGAAGAATGGATCATTAGAAGCGACTATTCCGACGATCCGGATTTCAACAGAGTCCGATCGAGATGCCAGAGAAGCAGAAAGGATAGAGACCGAGCACGGGAAAGAAGACGAGGAGAATCCGACAGTAGCCGTCAACGGGAATGGGACCCCTCACCATGTGTTGAAGGAAGCGCACGATCTGGAAAAGCCTGTCCAAGCGGCCGCAGGTGAAGGTGACAAGAAGGAGGAGGATGCAGCGTCTCCCGGTTTACATCCGGAGCCATTCTCTTTCAGCAACAAGCGGCTGTGCGAACGGTGGCTGGATAATCTATTCATGGTGCTGTACGAAGTAAGTCTGCGACGGTACCCGGACCATTGATGCGCTCTCATGACTCGTCGTAGGATCTACGCGTCTGGACGATATTCAGAGCCGAAGTTGCTCATTTCAAGACACAGCACGTCGCCTACCGTAAGACAGGATATGAATGGGAAATACTTGGCGACCTTGGGATGCGTTTACACCACAAAGAGGAGGCTAAGGAAGCGTACCAGCGGTGTTTGGATGCTCCCCGGTATTCGCAGAAGCCCTGGGCAAAGTTGATGGAGATGTATGCGGAGGAGGGGGATATTCAGCGGTCAATACAGACGGCTATACGTGTGGCTGCATACCAGTATGCTGATTATACGGAGATGACAGTGAGTAACATTCTCTTAATGTATTGGTTACATCAAGGGGTATTGATGTCCTATATGTGTTCCCAGTACCCCACGCAGATCGCTAGAAGCTTCTTCAAGCTCGGCCAAATTCACGGCCACGCCAAGATTTCTAACACGCTAATAAGCATGGGGTTGCCTGATTCTATTTACAAAATTATGGACAATTATCTGCAGTATGGTAAAACCTTCAAAGTAGAAGGGTATGATTTCTGATTCCTTTTTTATATTCCCTTGCGTGTCTCTACTCTCATATGTATTCTTCTGCTCTTTAAGCCCTCATGGATATATTTTTCTTTTTGTTGTCTGCACTGGAGGAAGAGTCTGGAAATAATTCGCTGGGCCTGGTTACCATCTTCTATGATTGGGGAGGAACCGTAGAATAGGTTGAATGAAGCCGGCTCATTCGGTCCGAGTGATCCCAAAAGGGGCGATTAGTCGACGTAAACAGGTTGCAGCGCAAAATCTTATAATTACGCTCGACCCTTAACTTGATTTCTTACCACCACCATGTCTAGTTCGCCGCCTATTCATCGTCTTTCCTCGAAGAGCTCGAAGGAGCAGCAGGACCTCATCAATGCATTCGAAGCCGAAGAAGAAAGGCTCATTAACCTGCTCTCTCGGAAACTCGAAAAGGTGCGTCGTCGTCGTTTGCAGTGGGAAGGACACCTGCTTAACTTGACGGTAGTTACGCGAGGAGAAGATTGATTTGGAAAATACTCTCGAGGCGGAATCTGAGTCTCATGTAAACAGGCTGTCGAGGCAGCTCACAGCGGCGCTGCTGGCCCAACACGAGAACGGTGCGAGCTCGTCGACACCCGGGAAAGCAGGGTCGTTAAGTGATCCGAGTGCTGAGACGATGTTGGAGTCGCTGCGCCGTGAGAACGAACAACTGAGGAATCGCCTCGTCGACACTGAACGGGACTTTATCCGGGTGTCGAGGCTAAACGACGTATTCCGGGAGGAGCTAATTGAGCATAGGATGCGTGTGAGTAACCGATTTACTCGTTGAACGGATTTTGTTTTCTATCTCACTACGTCGGATAGTTGGGTGTGCCCGTCGACAACCTAATAGGACTACACTCGGCAGATCCGTTCTCTCAGCCAATACATCGCAAACCGTCGCACTCACCCTCCAACTCTGTTCTTCACATCCCTACTCAACGGACGTCCACGCAAATTCCAATAGGCCGACCATCGTCTATCAGACGTGTCAATATGAATCCTTCTTCGGAACAGCCATCTGAATATCAGTCTCCAGATTCGCCCGAGTCACCATTTCCTCCTTCGCCGTTGCTGTCGACGAATAACGCTAGCGTAGTGAGCAATAATACAACCATGACGAGCCCGCCGACGTCGTTGTCGGTGAACCCCACGCCTACTTTTGCTACGCCTTCGAGGGGGCTCACGTATCCCTCTGTGCCACCTCCTTCGTTGTCATCATCCTTTGGCTCTCCGGTGGTGGCATACCACCGGGATCACTCGCTATCGCCTGTGGAACCTCTCAGCCGGAGGAGCTCCAGCGCGCGTAGGGGAAGCTATGATTGGCAGACAGGTCCTAGCCGAAGCCGTAGTCACAGTCGCCGAGCGAGCGCGGAGCGTGGGGCCAGAGTTGCTGAGACCGGAACGCTTGTTCCGCGGAGCAGAGCTGGTAGCCATAGTTTACCTGCAACAACGGAGGGTGACGAGATCTTTGCTGTTGAGCCATAATTAACATTGGACAATCGGGACTCGGATCATCTTCGTCGTGATGAACAAGAAACTTGTGTCTATGCCGAGCCGAGCCAAGCGACCCTTGTGTCATCTGTCGTAGTTGTATATCTATCTCGTTCGTTCGTCTGCAGAGACTTGGTGTCTCACTCATTCCTCTAATAGTGTACGATGATAATGCATACGATACCTTTCTCGCATTCAATGTAGTTTATATTCATCATTTAGCAGTTATCATTCACGCTGACCGGTCTGTAGGTTCCAGTATACCCTCGTCTAAGGAAATCATCGTTAGCATTCTTCATTTTGAATTGCGCCGTGTTTTGAGAGGAGAACAGGAATCATATCTTATTATGAAGATTGAACAAGGTGGTGCTATCTTCCTCGTAGAGCTGTTTCGGGTCCGGGTGATTGTGATTCAATGGTCGAACACAGTATATTGTGCTGTGAAGACTTGCACACCCCCAAACTTGCAAGTCCAAATGTAGCCCGAGATATGGAACGCATTTCCCCTTTCCACCAAAATGTCTCATCTCAGGGTAGTATAGGCCGGGAAAGTTCGTACAAGGTGAAGACGGTTTGACGTTCTTTCGTACATGAATCTACGTTTACATACAACTTGACAGCGATGATTGTGGACAATGTGGAGTTCGTCAGGTTTTGGCGCTTTGAGGTTATTTCGGTAGACCCGTACTCAGTTCAAGCCTCATCTCCATCGGTTCATGATGGCTCGCTTCCGCGTCCACGAAACCAATAGAGATTGTCAACTTTGAATGCAGAGTACCAACTTCGACAATGACAAGTCCATACTTCTACCGTGCCCCATTTATAAATGGAAAAGAAACCCAGGACAAGTCTACGCTTCCCAACTGAGATTGAAACCGGGGTTTAGAGGACTTGACTGGCCTAGAACATTGACAATAGAATACCTGTTGAAACTGCCGGAGACAAATACCAGTCCATTGGACTGCACTGCTTCGTATTTAGCGCGTCAGGATCATCGAAGCACTCAAATGCCGCTGATCGTCGGGTATATCATCCAGTGTTGATCAGTGCAGAGATTTTTGTATCCGGCAGTGAACCGGGCAACGTTGGTAATGCGATAGCTTCCTGTGTCAGGGTCCTTTGACGGCTCCAATGGCCCGGGTGTGCTCCTGTGGACAGCTATCATGCATCTTGGGTTGTGTTAAGCAAGGACTTACGATAACCAGGAAGTATCGTTCCAAGAGGATGTGACGTCAGTCCTGAGCACAAAGAAAGAGAGGGCTGTGAGAGGGGGGAAAATAGAGTATCGGTAACCTACGTCTTATTAAAAAAATAGCATTGAAATCTCCGGCGGTAACTCTGCCAACGCGACCTGGACCGTGACCAGTTCGTGTTCGATATCAGACACAAATTATTCAGGAAGAAAACGCATACGAAGGGATCATTCATCACCAAGCAACTCCACAAGATCGGTGAAGGCTGTTGTACTGAGAAATGTCTGTCGAATCCCCGATTTTGGGGAGATGAGGGAATGTGAAACGCTGCGACATATAGTGTGTATCAATCAGTGCAGAGATGACACAAGGAAGACCAATATGCTTACTGAGGGAGGAGGTAGTTTAAAATAGCTGTTCCGGAAATACATTGTCCATGAAGTTATTCAATAGTGGTTCCCGAGTTTTTCGAGGGCAGGTTCAGGAGGTATCCGGGTGTCTTCAGGACTTCGTGTTAGTGAAGTGAAGGAGAGATCTAAACTAGCGCACCAAGTATTGTATGGATCTGGAGCGACGAATTTAATATATATCAATGGATTGAAATAGTGCACCCGCATATTATCAGTTTCCTGGGCTTCCTGAAACTTCTTGATGTAACCAGCTACTTCTGGAACCACCCTGAGATCTTCTATACGTATATTTGGCGCATCGCTTACTCGCGTCCTATTCCATTTGCCGAAAACACAGGCGGTACGCACCTTAGCGAGAACTTCGAAGCTACCCGCCGGGATAAAGAACATCTCAAGGAAAAAGCTATCAATGCCGTTAGTAGGGAGTGATCGATACAGGACAACGTGGAACACAATGGTGCCAGAGGGAACCGTCACGGTTACGGTAACATGATCGGTACCGGTGTAACTAAGACACGAACCACCACCTCGACCGAACCTCGCGATTTCAATTTCTTTCCCAGACACAAACGCGCTAAATCCTACCAATAAAATTCCTGTATCTGAATTTTCGACATGGTTCAACAGCTGTATCAAATCGCTAGCGCGGCAAGAGCAACACCCAGTCCCCCGATAGCATACGTTGTGTTGTAATCATCCCTTACAGCCAACATCAGAGGGCAGAGAAGATGCGCTGGTAGACACAGCTGTACTTGAAGACTCAACGGAGTGGCTGCTGCTCGATGGCTGCGAAAAGGCGGCAAGAGTCAAGAGCGGTCGTTTCGGTGGATACACTCACGCTATCCGACGAGGATCGGCGAAGTCGATGAAATTATGGTCTCCGTCAAGGATATGGATATCTGTATCATGCCGTCGTTGTTGGGAAGGGGTTTATCGAGCTGCATGGTGAGTTCCCGATATTTGTGCCTGCTAGTGACGAGGTAAGCGGCCTGGACACTGTCGTCGACGCAGTATCATCACTTATCATGATGGGATCTAGGCTGTGACTGAGGCAATGGGAATGAGCATTACAGGCCTTCAAGACTTTATCATCTCAATGACTGGCCAGCTGATGGGGGAACCTGTATGTGAGCGGTTGTCACTCAAGTCGCTTCCACAAAAGCACACATTTCCTAACGACGGCTCACGTTTTCCCTGTGTAAGCAACGAACGGCATATAAACTTCAAAGCGACTCATCTTGCGAACGCGGCCCGTCCTAACCAATGACATGTTAGAAACAGACTTGAGGACCATTTGGATCATACCCTGTTCTCTGCATTGAGATACAAATCTCCTTTCAGCTTGGATGGAACTGTGGAGGGTTAGGCTGCAACTTCGAGCTCGAGCTATATAAAAGGACAAGCATACTACCACGGCTGTTCACATTCAGGGTCTGTCGTCGCAATTTTTTAAAACCGTTTCAGTCCCGTCATCTGTGTATTCCGATTTTTAACCTCTTCAGTTAGTCGGCATCTCCGAGAGCCAAGCCATTTACAGGCAAAGGCCGTATCACTTCAGAGTCGTACAAGCCAGGGAGGTATTTATCTCGCCGACATCGTCGCTGAACATCCATATTTTTGTTCTTCGCTTTGGAGTCTGGGGGAGACTATCTTGGCACTGGTAGGCAGGCTTACATCCGGTGCCGTTCAGAAAGAGAGAGCCACAAGGTAAACGCATCCATCCCCGCCAAGATCATCTATAAATCTTCCTATCTCGAAAGGTGTGGCAGTATTATGGAACGTTTATTCACGTTTTGACTACCGGGTTGTCCTCTAAATCCCTTGAGACCGACGTGTTCAAGATTTATGACCCTCTGACCCTGTTGAGGTCCTTAACCCACTCCGCGCCATTGACTGTACAGCCCCGAGCGAAGCGGAGATGTACGAGATACAACCTGTTTTCCGGAGATGATATCGCTTATCAGTACTCCCTTTCCATAATCCAGAGGGACGGGTCAAACTATCTCACGTTCGGGAGTACCGGACGAAAACTTAAAGATAGAAGTTTCAAGAAAACCATGATGGCAGTGTCACTAGTCTCCACCAAGAGTCGACTCAAAGGTACGGGCCTTCAAGGTGCGGGTTCTACACGGGGCCCCCAAACTATGCCGGAATAGGGCTCATCTCCTACCACCACGGATTGCAACAATTCAAGGGGAAGTGCAATCACAGGACCGAGTTGCGGTGCCAATACCTGCCAGTCTTCCTACAAGGCATGCCTCTTTGTCCATAGGTCAAAGTATTCAACAAGATGAAAATAGACGGCCGTCGACAATTCTAGGGTTTTAAATGACGAATGGAGGCCTTCTTGCATGCGTCAAGGTTTCAGATACACCATTAAAGAATCAGAAAAGGCCAATTAATTGCAATGCTCGCAATCTCCAAATTTAGCTTGGACGGAGTGGTGAGGCCGATATCATAAAGAGGAAAATACGAACAGCGTACAGCGTTACTCAGGCTCGGATTTTGGTTAGTTCTTTTCCAGTTTCATTCTCGGGGACATCGCTGAACTAACATATTTTTCCTCCCGGTCAAAGTTGTCGGATACGTATTGAGACTTCGCAATTAATATCTATACTGGTATGTCAATGGAGAGGGATAGACCTGATCAAGTGACCATCGTGGCATCTCGCTATCGTCGGATCACCACCACACAACAAATCCACTTCTACCGGATATCAGAGCTGCTTCATATATACTGGTATCATGATTCAGAACCTTGTGCAGACCTGAACGAACAAAATCATTTTCCAGAGCATCTAGGCATTGGGCGGGGCCACGGCCAGCGATTTGGACCGCCCTCGTCTCAGGGTACGGGTAGCACATCATCTAGTGGTTCAGCTACGTTTCATGCAGCTCCACTTGTACCACAACTAGACTTTGTCAGTTAGTTTTCCCGCCCTCAATATGCAGATAAGGCTCGGACCCTTTCTTGAGATAGTTTAAATGCCCCACGGCGTTCATTTTCTGAGAACGTAAAATGGAGGACTTTGTTGTTGCGTTATGGTTGTTCACCAAATCTGATCTGAAAACAACATTTTTCCCTGTTGTACGTTCTCGCGCGTTTCTACGTCTAGAAATACTAATATACTAGTCGCTAGATGCTCTTTGCGGCGAGTTCATCGTCCCATCCGCCTGAATTTTTTTCCGTCGCGAGAGCAGGTCTTTGGGTCTACCTCTATTTGCTGCAATTCTGCGTCTCCAACCAGCTTATGGGAGAAGCGGAGGATTTACTGAACAAGCCTTGGAGACCTATTGCTACTGGGCGAATTTCTCGCTCGAGAGCCACGGTTCTGCGATGGGTTTTAGCGGTTGCATGCATTTTTCTATCATGCATGTTCCGCGTTATTCGACCGGGCGTCTTGCTGACCATCGGAACCTTGATGAGCAACGAACTCGGGTTTGATGCGCATTGGTTTACCAAAAATCTGACCAATGCTCTGGGGTACTACTCTTTTCAAGCTGGTGCATGTACCATTGTCTCTGGCAAGTAGCAATGATCGTCCTTTCTTCTAATATTATTCACCCTCTCAAGTCAGGCACACACGGAGTATTGGACGATTCGATCGCTGAGGCAGTACTCAGCGGCGCTCTCATTGTCCTCACTACTATACATGCTCAAGATTTCGAAGATGTACCGGGAGATCGCATTCAAGGCCGTAAGACACTACCAGTGGTAGCACCTATGGCGAGTAGAATTAGCATGATCCTCCCCTTTATGTGGTCCATATGGCTTGGAGATAGTTCTCAGACTACGCTCGCCCGAATTTTCTTGATGTCAGTCGCCATAGTAGTTGGAGGTCGCTATATGCTGTTTCGCACTGTCCCTGCAGATCGTCTCTCTTACATCCTCTATAATGTGAGTTGCTGTCCTACTATGAATCATGTAGACTGCTGATTATTACGAACGCAGGTCTGGCTTTTTTCATCTCAAGTCCAGTTACTGCATCATGCCTGATAATAATATCGAGAGAGATAATCAGAGATGAGTATGATTTGAGTATGCTTAGACCTTACAGGTGTTAGTGTCCGCTGTAGTTCCGGTCAATATTTAAGTGAATGTCCATAAGAATGTTATCAGAAGATCGTAATTCGACTTGAAGAATCAGTGCTGAAGAGACCTCATTGCTCAGGCTGTGTAGGTATGGAAAATACCGAGTTTCGAGATTCATCTAAAGGAGCAGTGAGGGTACTCAATTGAGTGGGCAACGTCGACGTCACAATTACGGAAACAAATTCGATTGCACGGCCCTTCGTTCCGGACCACCACCACCGTCAGCCATCATCCCCCATCACCGCCTTCGTGGCATATTTTCGCGTTATCAGGTCACGGATATCGCATTGAAGTACATGTCGCTCCTTCGTTATTGTCGAAGTTTCCGTTTTCTGACGCCAAGATCTCGCTTTTCATCGTCTGCAGCAGCCATGGGTGCGACTGTTAACACTTCCGAGCGGCTAGCGAAGCTCAGAGAGCTCATGGGGAAGAAGGAGAATGATGTGGGTGCGTACGTCGTAGTGAGCGAGGACCAGCGTGAGTAATGTATCATCTTTTCATGTCTTCTCACTGAGGTCCACTTATAGATGGAAGTGAATATATCGCGGAATGTGATGAAAGGCGGGCATTTATATCTGGATTTAACGGATCTGCTGGTATCATTAATCTCGATATCTGCTGTCTTTTCCGCTGAATGTCGAGGCAGGATGCGCCATCATCACGCCCCAGGATGCCCTGCTATTTACTGACGGCAGATACTTCTTGCAAGCAGAGAGCCAGTTGGACAAGTGAATAGCATGTTTTCGTGGATTCTGGTCAATCAGTGACACGCTCTGCAGGAACTGGAAGTTGATGAAACAGGGCCTACCTGGTATGTGTGCTTATCTTGGGAAAGAAATACGAACTTACATCTTTGTAGATGTACCGACGTGGCAAGATTACCTGACCAAGGTATGCATATTCACTACTCTCGATCGACATTCCTTCATAGCATGGCAGCATCTCGAAGAATCCTCACGCATCGGTATCGACGCCACCCTCATCACCGCTGAAGATGCCACCTCTCTCTCAAAGAATCTGACGCCTCGCAACTCGACGCTCGTTTCCCTGCCTCAAAACTTGGTAGATCAAATCTGGACGGATCGTCCAGCACGACCTAAGAATCCCATTGTTCATCTCGAGGAAAAATTCTCAGGCGAATCACACAAATCTAAACTCGGGCGTCTGCGTGACGAGTTGAACAAGAAAAAGTGCACGGCCATCGTACTGACAGCTTTGGACGAAATAGCCTGGTTGTATAACTTGCGTGGATCGGATATAGACTACAACCCCGTGTTCTTTGCGTATGCGGTCATTACGATGGACAGCGCGACACTCTTCGTTCAAGAGGGTGCCCCTGCGGATATTAATGTAAAGCCTTACGAGGAATTTTGGACGTTCTTGAATCAGTTCAAATCGGATGGCAAGGTTCTGGTCACAGATAAATCCAGCTTAGCAGTAGCTGAGGCTGTTGGAAAGGTGCGCTACTTTTTGGGGTTGATGCTACGTCGTTGACCTTACCTCAGGATAATTTTACTCTTCTTCCATCTCCCGTATCATCATTGAAGTCAATCAAAAATGCGACGGAACTCGAGGGATTCAGGCAGAGTCACATACGTGATGGCGCAGCTTTGGTGAAATACTTTTCGTGGCTTGAAGACCAGCTCAACCAAGGGAAGAAGCTGTCAGAGTGGGGTGCTGCCAGCAAGCTGGAAGAATACCGAGCGTGAGCCTCCTTGGTATTATCTGAACATGTAAACTAATGGCATCAGTGAGCAAGGTTTATTCAAGGGATTGAGTTTCCCCACGATCTCGTCAACTGGTGCCAATGCTGGTAAGGTTGCATATCATTTTGAGCAACAAATGTCTGAATATACTAGCCATCATACACTACTCTCCGGATGCGAAGGATTCTGCCATTATTGACAAGGAGGCGGTCTACTTATGTGACTCAGGAGGTATGTCTAGGTTTCCCTCTTGGCTCGTCGCTGACAATGTTCATCGTGCAGCTCAATTCTTCGATGGTACGACTGACGTGACTCGGACATGGGTATGTGATGTTTGTCTCCTATACGCCAGTATTGACTATTTCCGCATAGCATTTCGGTACACCGAAATCGGAAGAAATTCGTGCGAACACTCGAGTTCTCCAAGGTCATATTGCGATTGATACTGCTGTATTCCCCAATGGTACAACTGGGTACACTATGTATGTCTTTGCCAAATGCTTTGGTAGATCCTCACTTACTCTTTCTTTCTAGTGATTCATGGGCACGGCGGGCTCTATGGAAAGACGGGCTCGACTATAGACACGGTACCGGCCATGGAGTAGGTCACTTCCTCAACGTCCACGAAGGACCCCACGGTATTGGCACGCGCATAAGTCAGTTCTTGTGTCATGAATTCAGGGTTTGAAGTTGAAATAGCCGTGATTAGGTTTAAACGCGAATCCGCTCAAGCCCGGCATGACTGTATCGAATGAACCTGGTTACTATGCCGACGGCAACTTCGGTATTCGGATAGAGAATATCATCTTGGTCAAAGAGGTGCAGACCCCGAATAATTTCGGTAACAAGGGATTTCTAGGCTTCGAACATGTCACAATGTAAGTTGGAATTGACATTGTACGATTATTCCTGCTCATCGACCCAAAGGTGTCCGATGCATAAGAAACTAGTAGATAAGACACTACTAACTGCGGAAGGTTTGACTTCCGTAACGGTATCATTTTCAGGTGTTGATCTTTTGCAGAGACAAAATGGCTAAACGATTATCATGAAGAAGTGTGGCAAAAAGTGTCGCCGTTGTTGCAAGATGACAAGAGTGCTTTAGATTGGTTAAAGCGGGAGTGTTCACCCATTTAACGGGAAAACATGTATGTATTTCTATCATGGAAACGGAATTTAGGAGTGGTTTTGTTCTTTTTTCTGCAGTGAGCATACAGAAAACTCGTGACATTCGAAACCCACGATGAAGTCGATGGAGGATTGATAGTTGAAATTGCACCACCGTTACAGTATTTCCAAGATCAATGATACAACATCGTAACCCTCAATCAATTCCAGGCGAGGAGCTACTGCAGTGTTATCGAGCACTAGTGCTGAGTCAGCGCTATCTGAATGGCTATCGATAGGTTTGCTATTGTTTGCTCCCTGACCTTCTTCACCCACGAGGAAGAGGACAGTGTCTGTGACTTTGTGCTTACAACCACGATGGTTGCCAGGTATTGTTTCGATTATGTCTCTCCTAATGGGTGCAGACAACCTGCAGGGACTTGCAAGCTGCGTCATGACATTGTCAAGTGCAGCTGCGGCCTTGTCCTTGATGCATATAACTATGAAAGCCATGTACATGGCCGACGGCATCAGGAAATACTTTCTGGGACCAAATTGCCTGTGCCGAAACGAAGAAAGGGTGGTTTGCAGAAGCGACCTTGCCCTCATTGTCGTCCTCCTCGAGAATTTCTGGAGGACGAATTCCAGGTTCATGTTGGCACGCATACGGCGCAGGAACGATTGACGACGGCGCTAGAGGATGCCCAGAAAGACAAGAACGGTATTGCGGTGTCCGAACTGGAAGGTATTGACTTCGGAATTGCGAACGAGGACGAGCAACAGGAAGTGGTAGCCAAAGTGCTGGTGCGAAGAACGAGTCAAGATGACAGTGACTCGCCAATTCGGCTGACAAAGTGTAGGATGCTCTCTTCTCGAAGGCCGAACGAACGTGGCGTACAGTAAGGCTTTCTTTTCACTTTCAATAGTTGTCTTAGGAGATCTGGTCTTTTCTTTCTTTCTTTCTTTTCTTTGTTCTCCTTTTTTTCTTTTTCTTTCAGGGGAAACTTATCACTCTTCGCAGGTTTTCTGTCGCTGTAAGCCCAAGATCCAAAGTCGTTGTCTCCACCCGACCTCATAAGGTCTTCATTGCATTCCGTCCATCTTATGCCGGGAATTTTGAAGATACTTTAGAGCTGGTATTCTTCGATATTTCTCAGAATCGCCATTTTGTCATCCAGCGAAAAGTCTTTGCTACTGTCGGGGACCTTGAAGATCACGAACGGCTTGCGCCCAAAGCGCCATATTCTCCGCGGAAGCGTCGTAACATCGAGTTAGATGGTCCCATCCGACGGAGCCCGCCCACTTGGAGCCCGACGAAGTGGGTGACCAAATTCCCCCAGTTTAACATTCCTCAGGAACTCGTTCAGACACTGTACACTCCGGAAGGGTACCTGAAAAGGTCCGCATCGCAGGATATCAGCCGATTCATGCCTTCGTCGTTCACCACGGCTACGTATGCAAAGCACTTCCAGACGCTCGTTTATTTGGAAGAGGAGCAGATGAGGTATGATCTGATCTTGAATCATCTGCATTTTTACTTATCGTTGGGCAGGCAGGAGCTGGACGCCTATTCGATGGAAGATGCCAAAATCCAGGCAAACTCCACGGGTTATGAGTGAGTATCGCTTCTGGTCCTATGTATGTTCTAGCTAACCCCGCATAGGCTCAAAGTGGAAGGTCTTTCTGAGGGTCGACCCTCCGTCCTTGTTGGAGATTTCATTCTTGTTCGTCCTGCTGGACAATCAGACAAAACTTGGTTTGAGGGACGAGTGCATAATGTGGGCATGGATCACGTTAGCCTTCGCTTTAGTGACGACTTCAACACGTACCGTGGCACCCAATTCGATGTACGATTCGTCCTCAATCGTCTACCCTTCCGTCGAATGCACCATGCTTTGGTCAACAAAAATGATCCCGCTCGGTTGCTCTTCCCCGGGTCTGAACATTTGACGACGATGAAACCTGTCACGTCAGTTATGGTGGAGGAGCTCTCCCCTTTGAACCGCAGTATCGGAAATAACAGGGAACAGCTACAGACAGTGGCGGCTATCTTAAACCAACCAAAGGGGAGTGTGCCTTTCATTGTATTTGGACCGTAAGTGTACCATCGTGATGTGCTTTTAACATTGCCTGATCTACATGTCATGTTTAGCCCGGGAACGGGAAAGACGGTTACGATCGTCGAAGCTATAGAGCAGCTTCTTAAGCGTAATCCTAATACCCGAATTTTGGCATGCACACCGAATAACTCCGCGGCCGACCTCATAGCACAGAAGTTGAGGCACCTCGGCGCTACAGACGTATTTCGCTTGAATTCGATGACCCGAAAGTTCAGTGAACTCCCTAAGACACTTCATGAATTTTCCCTCATCAATGACAATCAATCATTTGCGATGCCGACCTTAGAAAACGTTCTCAAATACTGAGTAGTTGTCTCGACATGCATTTCTGCTGGAACCCTTCCCTCCCTGGGGGTGAAGCGCGGTCATTTCGCTTGCATCTTCATAGACGAGGCAGGCCAAGGAAAAGAACCGGAAATTATGATACCTATCAAAGGCCTTGCGAATAAGCATACCAACGCGGTCCTGGCCGGGGACCTGAAACAGCTGGGCCCTATTGTCAACTCGAGGCTAGCAAAGGACTATGGACTGGCAGAGAGCTACTTGGCGCGGCTGATGGAAAGACTTTGCTATGGTTTGTCGCCCTGGGATGGTGGCGTCAGTGGAGGACTCGGTGTCACGTACGCAATTCTTCCCTTTTTCGGTGTATGAATTTCATAGTTTTGTCTAGAATCATGCAGCTCGTTAACAACTTTAGATCTCACCCAGATATTTTGGCGTTCCCGAATGAAAGGTTCTACGGGAACCAGCTTCAAGCATGCGGTGATCCTGCATTGACGAAGAGCTTGGAGAATATAGATGAACTCCCAACAAAGAAGTTCCCAATTATTTTTCATTCTGTGGTTGGGAGGGACCAGAGGGAGGCATCGTCCCCGTCATTCTTCAATATCAGCGAGGCGACGCTTGTGAAGAAATACTGTGCGTCACTGATTGCTAAGAAGGGTATACGTGAGTGCTTTCCCTCGAGGGGATGATTATGTCAATAACATGATATTAGGCGCTGAGCATATCGCTGTCATTACGCCATATCATGCACAACGAATGAAAATCGTAGATCTTTTACGTCGGGATCAGAAGTTGAAAGATATTCGTGTTGGGAGCGTTGAGGAGTTTCAAGGCCAGGTAAACCCAAAAACATATTAGCTTGGTATACTGAGGTACTGATAGTGATCACCAATAGGAACGGCGAATAATCATTATTTCCACAGTTCGAAGTAACGTAGAATTCATCACTTCAGACGTAAGACGGACTCTTGGCTTCGTTGCGAGTCCACATCGGTTCAACGGTGCGTGATTCCCATCCACGAAACTTCAACGACGTATCTCATACCATCCATAGTTGCTGTGACTCGTGCTCAAGCCCTGCTTGTCGTCATCGGCAACTCCGACGTGTTGGCCCTTGACCCGTTATGGCAATCGTTCATGAATTACATTTATACCAAAGGAGGCTGGCGTGGACACTCTATTTCATGGAACCCTGAAGGAAATGTGGACGATTATGCCGAGAACGTCAGAAGTAAGGCCGCTGGAGCGGCTGAAGAGGAATTGGCTCGGCTCAAGGCGCTTATCATCAATGTGAGCGATGACGGTGATTTTGTTCCCCCAGCAGAAAGTGGTAGTGAGGAAATCGATGGAGGCCTAGGGGATGGATTGGTTCTTAGAGAAGAGGAGTAATTTGCAAGCGGGACTTGTGTTTGAGCGTCGATCTAATTTTGCAGTCTGTTTACATTCATATAGTTCCATCGCGTACAACAATACGCGGTGGTTCTTTGTCTATTGCTTGATGCAAATGTGAAGTTCTACTCGTTCTAATTTACAGACAATTACTTAACTAAACATATTATTAATGGCACTGGTAGATCTGATCTATGATTCGAAGCTTGTGAGGCCGTTTAGTGCGTCTTTTCTTGCTAGTGGAAAAAGGTGACGAATGAGCTCTTGGCAAGATACTGTCTAAAAATCACAGTGGTGTCTATATGTCTAGTTGTTTAAATTTTGCGGATTATTGGTTCCTTGGACCTACAAGAGTGAAAGCGCGATCGCACTTATGGTTCTATATGTAGAAGAAAGCCATCAATGAATATCGTTCACACAATGGAGATGGTGTTTACATACGCGGTCGAGATGAACATGAAAATATCTGTCAGACGATCATGTCAGCATGACTTTACGAGCAGCGAAGATACTTACGTTGTAGTAACAATAATGCCTGTGGAGGATGCGTGAGGTAATGAAACAAGAACATGGTTGAAGCGCTCACAGATAGCGTATCTAGATCGTGATCCTTCGCATATAATTGTGTGACAATCAGTTGGCTATTACAAAAAGACGGCCATGAACATTCGCGAGCCCTGTCAAGAAGGCATGCACATTGCGCTTACTTTACGGCTGACGGTGTTCCACTCAGGAGCATAGCAACAAAACGTTACACATTATGTCATTGGTGGTATTGGCACGAGCATAAGCCAGTTCTTGTGCCCTGAATTCAGGGTTTGAGATTGAATTAACCATGATTAGGTTTAAACGCGAATCCGCTCAAGCCCGGCAGGACCCTGTCGAATGAACTTCCTGGTTACTATGCCGATGGCAACTTCGGTATTCATATAGAGAATATCGTCTTGGTCAAAGAAGTGCAGACACCGAATAATTTTGGTAACAAGAGATATCTAGGTTTCGAACATGTCGCAATGTAAGTTGGAATTCAAGTTGACATTGTACGATTAAGCCTGCTCATCAACCCAAAGGTGTCCTGTGCATAAGACTCAAACAAGTGGATAAGACACTACTAACTGCAGAAGGTTCGACTTTCGTAACGTTGTCATTTTCAGGTGCTGGTCTGTCGCAGAGACAAAATGGCTAAACGATTATCATGAAGAAGTGTGGCAGAAGGTGTCGCCTTTGTTGTAAGATGACAAGAGTGCTTTAGATTGGTTAAAGCAGGGGTGTTCATCCGTTTAGCGAGCAAAGATGTATGTATTTCTATCATGGAAACGGAATTTAGGAGTGGTTTTGTTCTTTCTTCTAGTGTGAACATACGAGAAGCTGGTGACGTTCGAAACCCACGATGAAGCCAATGGAGGATTAATGGTTCGGATTGCACCATTACTTTCGAGATCAATGATCGGTCGACAGAATGAGAGTTTTGGGGATTTAACCTTTCTTACAACGTCGCAACCCCCGATCAATTTCAGGAGCACCATATGTATGGGCCCCAGGCGCCGCTGTTGCTTAGTAAAGCTGAGTCAGCGCTATCTGAATGGCTGTCGATAGGTTTGTTATTATTTACTCCCAGACCTTGTCTTCTTCACCCACGAGGAAGAGGGCAGCATCTGTGACTTTGTGCTTGCAACCAACATGGTTGCTAAGTATTGTTTCGATTTTGTCTCTCCTAATGGGTGTAGACAACCTGCAGGGACTTGCAAGCTGCGTCATGACATTGTCAAGTGCAGCTGCAGCCTTGTCCTTGACGCATATAACTATGAAAGTCATGTGCATGGCCGACGACATCAGGAAATACTTTCGGGGACCAAATTGCCTGTACCGAAACGAAGAAAGGGTGGTTTGCAGAAGCGACCTTGCCCTCATTGTCGTCCCCCTCGAGAATTTCGGGAGGACGAACTCCAGGTTCATGTTGGCACGCATACGGCGCAGGAACGATTGGCGACGGCGCTAGAGGATGCCCAGAAGGACAAGCACGGTATTGTGGTGTCCCAATTAGAAGGTATCGATTTCGGAATTGTAGACGAGGCCGAGCAACAGCCAGTGGTAGCCGAAGTGCTGGTGCAAAGGACTAGTCAAGATGACAGTGACTCGCTAATTTCGCTGACAAAGTGTAGGATGCTCTCTTCTCGAAGGCAGGACGAGCGCGACGTACAGTAAGAGTTTTTTTTCTCTTCTTTCAGAGCCACGGGAAACTTATGGCGTACTCTCCGCAGGTTTACTATCACTGTGAGTCCAAGATCAAGAATGATTCTCTCCACCCGACCTCACAAGGTCTCCATCACATTCCACCCGTCTTATGCCGGGAATTCCGAAGATACTTTAGAGCTTGTATTCTTCGATATCTCCCAGAATCGCCGTTTTGTCATTCGGCGAAAGGTCTCCGCTACTGTCGGAGACCTTGAAGATCACGAACGGCTTGCGCCCAAAGCGCCTTATTCTCGGCGGAAGCGTCGTAACATCAAGTTAGATGGTCCCATCAGACGAAGCCTTCGTCCCCCCACTTGGACCCCTACGAAATGGATAATCAAACTCCCCCAGTTTAACATTCCTCAGGACCTCGTTCAGACATTGTACACCCCGGAAGGGAACCTGAAGAGGTCCGCATCACAGGATATCAGCCGATTCATGCCTTCGTCTTTCACCACGGCTACATATGCAAAGTTCTTCCAAACGCTCGTTTATTTAGAAGAGGAGCAGATGAGGTATGGTCCAACTTTAAGTTCTCCGTATTTCTGCTTATCGTCGCGCAGGCAGGAACTCGACGCCTATTCGATGGAAAATGTCGAAATCAAGGCAGACTACCCGCGTTATAAGTGAGTATCTCTTCTGGTCCTATGCAAGTAACAGCTAACCTTGCATAGGCTCAAAGTGGAAGGTCTTTCTGAGGGTCGACCCTCCGTCCTTGTTGGAGATTTCATTCTTGTTCGTCCCGTTGGGCAACCGGACAAAACTTGGTTTGAGGGACGAGTGCATAATGTGGGCATGGATCACGTTAGCCTTCGCTTTAGTGACGACTTCAACACGTACCGTGGCACCCAATTCGATGTACGATTCGTCCTCAATCGTCTACCCTTCCGTCGAATGCACCATGCTTTGGTCAACAAGAATGATCCCGCTCGGTTGCTCTTCCCCGGGTTTGAACATTTGACGATGATGAAACCTGTCACGCCAGCTATGATGGAGGAGCTCTCCCCTTTGAACCGCAACATCGGAAATAACAGGGAACAGCTACAGACAGTGGCGGCTATCTTAAACCAGCCAAAGGGGAGTGTGCCCTTCATTGTGTTCGGACCGTACGTGTACCATCGTGATATACCTTTTCCATTACCTGATGTACGTGTCATGTTTAGTCCAGGGACAGGAAAGACGGTTACGATCGTTGAAGCTATAGAGCAGCTCCTTAAGCGTGATCCTAATACCCGAATTTTGGCATGCACACCGAATAACTCCGCGGCCGACCTCATAGCACAGAAGTTGATGCACCTTGGTGCTACAGACGTGTTTCGCATGAATTCGATGACTCGAAAGTTCGGTGATCTCCCTAAGACACTTCACGAATTCTCCCTCATCAACGATAATCAATCATTTGCGATGCCAACCTTAGAAGACGTTCTCAAGTACCGAGTAGTTGTCTCGACATGCATCTCCGCTGGAGCTCTTCCTTCCCTGGGGGTGAAGCGCGGTCATTTCGCTTGCATCTTCATAGACGAGGCGGGGCAAGGAAAAGAACCTGAAATTATGATACCTATCAAAGGCCTTGCGAATAAGCATACCAACGTGGTCCTGGCCGGGGACCTGCAACAGTTGGGCCCTGTTGTCAACTCGAGGCTAGCAAAGGACCACGGACTGGCACAGAGCTACTTGGCAAGGCTGATGCAAAGACCATGCTATGGGCTGTTGCCCTGGGATGGTGGTGCCAGTGGAGGACTTGGTGTTACGTACGCAATTCTTCCTTCTTTGTTGCGCCAGCCTTCATAGTTTTATCTAGGATCATGCAGCTCGTTAACAACTTTAGATCTCACCCAGATATTCTGGCGTTCCCGAATGAAAGGTTCTATGGGAACCAGCTTCAAGCATGCGGTGATCCTGCATTGACGAGGATCCTGGAGAATTCAGATGAACTCCCGACGAAGAAGTTCCCAATTATTTTTCATTCTGTGGTTGGGAGGGACCAGAGGGAAGCATCGTCCCCGTCATTCTTCAATATCAGCGAGGCGACGCTTGTGAAGAAATACTGCGCGTCACTGATTGCCAAGAAAGGAATACGTGAGTACTTTCGCTCGAGGGGATGATTGTGTCAATAACATGATATTAGGCGCTGAGCATATCGCTGTCATTACGCCATATCATGCACAACGAATGAAAATCGTAGATCTTTTACGTCGGGATCAGAAGTTGAAAGATATTCGTGTTGGGAGTGTTGAAGAGTTTCAAGGCCAGGTAACTCAAAAACATATCAGTTTGGTATATTGAAGTACTGATAGTAATCACCAATAGGAACGGCGAATAATCATTATTTCCACAGTTCGAAGTAACGTAGAGTTCATCACCTCAGACATAAGACGGACTCTTGGCTTTGTTGCGAGTCCACATCGGTTCAACGGTGCGTGATTCCCATCCACGAAACTTCAACGACGTATCTCATTCCGTCCATAGTTGCTGTGACTCGTGCTCAAGCCCTGCTTGTCGTCATCGGCAACTCTGATGTGTTGGCCCTTGATCCGTTATGGCAATCGTTCATGAATTACATTTATACCAAAGGAGGCTGGCGTGGACACTCTATTTCATGGAACCCTGAAGCGGAGGTGGGCGATTATGCCGAGAACGTCAGAAGTAAGGCTGCTGGAGCGGCTGAAGAGGAACTGTCTCGGCTCAAGGCGCTTATCATCAATGTGAGCGATGGCGGTGATTTTGTTCCTGTAGCGGAAAGTGATGGTGAAGAAATTGATGGAGGCCTAGGGGATGGATTGGTTCTTAGAGAGGAGGATTGATTTGCAGGTGCGACTTGTATTTGAGTGTCGATCTAATTTTGCACAATCTGTTTACATTCATATGGTTCCATCTCGTATAACAATACATGGTGATTTCTGGTCTATTGTTTGATGCAAATGCGAAGCCAATTCGTAATTGTCTTTGATGAGCGTGGCCATCAGTATAATTATCAGGTACGATGTATTAGGACAGAAATGCATTGCGTTAATTTGGTGTGTCTGAATCCAGAGACATCTTTACCTGCGGCGACCTTTGGGTTGTCTTCTCTTGTATCAATTCTGTACTCAACATGCGCTTATTGGGTGTTTGTTCGATTCCTGCCCTCAAACCGTCTGTACTTGGTTTCAGAAGGGATCCATCCTCTACATTTTTGTTAAGAGATATTTCCAGCTCTTGTGGGACGTGGAAAGTCACGAGTGACAACAGGCAGATTCAACTTAATTTTCGTCAGTTTGCACGAGGTGTGCAGGAAGCTAG
>JANDKJ010000414.1:0-20163 GCA_028551335.1 Armillaria sp. CMW 4456
CCTAGTCACCATAACGGCAACATAACGGTCACAATTCGGTCACAATTTTTCACAAACCCCATACCACGCCTGGCGCAATACGCAAATCAATCGATGAGGAATTTTCTATTTTTTGTGCCACACACAAAAGATGTCATCGCATGTTGCGTCTGTTACTGTTCGTTGAATCTCTACATGCGATTAGAGAAGGTCCTGAGCCCGACTGATTGACTCGGAACCGCATTGAATACGCGCAGGAGTCTTGAACTGGGTGGTCTTCGGGATGTAGAATTCGCCTTCAAGAAGGGTTTTCAGGTACGTTTGGATCGTTCGTTAATATTGTTTCGTGATTCAAAACTTGGCTAAGGGAATGGGACGCTCTGCCTTTCTCAGCAACTACCAATTCCCAATATAGAGTTTCAGATTCATTCGTGCTCCCAGAAGGTGTCGTATTGGAAGATGCGTTTGCAGAACCGGTTAACACGTCTATGGAGCAGGGGCTACGGTTCAAAGCCTCTAGGCCCAGGCACCGGCATCCCTCACACATCGATGGTTGGTACTAAGACGCCGTTTATCTCACCCCTTGGACCTCCCTCATAGCTTGCTGACTTGTACATCCAATATCCATCACCTGATTGTATTATGTTCTATAATTGTAACTGTAGTGAGAGCGTACGCTGATCAGTGACGTCAGCATGTGAGGAATGAGCGTCGAGCACTGCTCGGTGTGCATCTACCAAAATGAGAAAACTGCAAATTCTAATTTGAGCTTCTCTTTGCAGTGCCTTAGATGGGACCGACATATACTGGTGGTTGAAAAATAATATAATCCCGGAAACAGGTGAGGGAGGAAATTCAAAGAGGAAACGAAATGATAAGTCTTTCTTCGTCTCGCGACGCCCGAAGTTCTTTGGTAAGGTAGTTGCCGCTTCAAGATTGCCATACAAGATTATCCGTTCAGGTGTCTACCGGTCCACACAGAAACAGGTCAGTGACCCATGAAATTTGGAAATCAAAAAGTACGTCATAGTATGAGAACTACACGTTTACTGTGTTAGTAACACAATGCAACATGTTAGGCCAGCATAACTACAAGCTTCTCAAGGTCACTCATTAAGTCCGGGTGCCATATTTGTAACATAAGCGTTCCACTCTGAAAAACTACGGATCATGAGAGCGTTAGGGCAGATCTTACCAATGATAGAGATAACCTACCTAAACCCAAGAGGTGCGTCATCCCACATGTGAATATATTGTTCTCCAGATGGCCATGAGTCCATCGTGATATGCGATGGCTGTATCGAACGTGAAGCCTCCATGCAAGGTTCAACTCGTAAGGGTGAGTCGATGCCCATTGGACTCGCCGAGTAACCATTCTGTTCACCTACCAAACGAGGTTTCATCAGCTAATGTTGAAGAGAAATGGAAGAGCCCAATACTAAAAAAGGGCGGATCGAGTTGAATAAGCTCGGTTTCTTCATACGTGGACCATGTGGAAGGAATCTGGATATCAGTGACATTTCTATGACGACGTGTTGCGACGTTTTCAGCGGAAGCCATCGCTCTAAATAGGATCCTACGAGCACTGCTAGACAGGTCATGTACACAAGACTTTGCAGAAAACTCACAGCGAACGTCCAACTATATTCCACCTGTCGGCTAGCCGACGTCAGAGCCATCAAGGACCAGAAAGGCACAGCGACGCACGTATCAGCACCATCTTCGAAAGCCGCTAAGCACACTTGAAATCCAGCAATGTCTTTGGTGTTCGGAGTATGACCAGCTCGTTTTCGACTCCAGATATTCATACAGAACACGGCGCCGGAGGTGAATACACCCACCTGAGTTCAGGCGGAAATCAAATGAATGACAAAAGTAATTGAACACGTACAATAATTTGGGGATTCAGGGTTTTCGTCCTGGTCATATGAACTTTGAGGATTTGAGTGCAAGACCTTGCAGCGTTTGTGCAGATAATGAGAGAAGGCACGAACAATGGAGAATTAGCACGCAGAAAGGGTCGATGTACGAGTATCTGAAGCATGTAGTAGGAACTGTACAGAGTCGCCGACTGGTACAAGAATGTTCCGTTTTCGCATTTTGGATTCCATCGTACTAAGATGGTGTTAACCAATAGCTTAGCAAGGACTTGCAAGTACGTACGATGATTAGGGACCGAGTCCACCCACACATTCAGAGATGAATCGAGATCGGCAACTAGCCGTCGCTCCCAACTATTTCCCGTGAGACCTGACATGTCTCGAGCCTTCTTAAGGGAGCACGATTTGTTCATGACAACAGACATTACTTCACTCAACGTTATTGAAGCGTTGAAATAGCTGATTTTCGAAGGTTTTCCAGCGGGTTGATTGAACTTTACTTCGCCATCTGGAGTCATCTCCCAATATTCATCGTCACAGTCAATCGGTGTGTCTAGGTCCAAACTGGAGCATTATTTAAACAGGGAATTCACAATAGTATACTGAACATACTCCTCGTCTTGCATCATGGCAGGATATCCAACGTATAATCCTACGAGCCTTTCGAGGAGAACAAGCGCCCTATTCAATATTTCAAAAATTTGCAAGAGTATTAACTTTGGATTACACGAACCAGAATGAACGCTTCTTGAGCTCGTCTTCTCCTGTGAACTTGTGACCTTCTGGCTTCCATATATGCAGTCCTATTTCGATCGCACAACGTAATCCAACTCCAATCATGGTCCAACTGTACTCGGGAACAGAGGTCCCCATGGCGTATATTGCCCCAAGCCTGCCAAAGCGAACCTGAGTATGTGGATTAAGAAGAGAGTTCCCACTTACAACAGTAACCTGCAGTTCGTACAAGCCAGGAGGAGCATAAATGCCCAAGGGGACGATGTGGACCTGCTCGAAGAATCTCCATCCAGAAGAAAGTTTTGAGCAGTGGTCTGTCAAAACCCGCGGGTCTCTAGAATATCGCGAAGCAACTGCTAATACAAGAAGCAAGACAGCACCGAAATTATAGTCGTGCAAATGAGTCCCTTCATCGACGAGCCTTTCGAATGTAGGTCGGTGTAGAATAGGAACAATGGGGTTAATTGTTTGGAAATAAATGGCAACTAGGCTCCAGATGAGGTCGTTGTCAGGATACACATAATGAGGAATTGATGCGTCGGCCGTTGCTCGTTCCCACTAATATAATCAAGCTTCGTGAATGTAAACCGTCAGGAAATCGAAAGCAAAACACACGGGTAGTAAATCGAAATGTTCTCGGAATTCGATCATATTCTCGTTGCCCGTCGACTCTTTCGCAATAGAGACGACCTCCGTGAAGAGTGAAAAACTGCTTGAATGTCCGCAGTACCTCTGACTCAAGTTCTCATAATGGCGAAGTGACAGTCTTTTCAGACTTTCCCAGAGATAAGGGTGGGAAAAGTCATCCTCCGGTTCAGTGTTCTCATCTGATTGGATCTGAATTGCTTGTTTAGATGTGCCAGATATTGCCACACCTTCAGGCGATGTTTCCCGTTCCGCCATCTCTTTGGACAGGTTGACCTATAAAAAACAAGAGAAACTGTGGTGTTGTAATCGGCCAAGGAGCATCCACACCTCTTTGAGGATACATTCCAACTGATTCGCGCGTTGTTCCAAGCTGCGAATATAGCTGTTGGCCACCTTGTTAGTACGTAAAGGACCGAACAACCATGGCAACGTGCTTAATGTCACGCCCGTGTCTTTTCGAGCCAGCAGGAATGGGTTCCTGCCTATGATGACACATCAGGGCCTCGGTTGAGCGCCAACATACATAAACCGAACCTGAACATTGACCCACGTCTCTACACAGTATCAGTTGTCATCGCTTTCCAATGCATGATGAAGGCAAACCTTGATCAAATCTGCATGCGTGCACTCGACATTGGATGCAATACAGTTTGAGCAAAAGTTATCTTGTGTAGTTGCGCTGTCACCTGCAAGAAGCTTATCTAAATTCTTTCAATGTGTGAAAAGCAGACGACCATACATTTAGCTAGAAGGAGGTTGTGAGATCAACGTCAAACACTCAGAAAGAGAGAGAGAGAGAGAGGGTGAACTGTAGCAGGGATGAGCATTTGACGTTTAAGTCACGAACGCCCTTTTAGCACGCAATTCTAAAGATTCCTGCGTCACTGGGTCTCCAGGGTGTTCAAAACTACTTTACACCTCGTACTCGATTCATGTCATGACAGGAATATAACTCACCTCTTTTCTTCCGGCACCTGTCACATGAACCAGCCAATCTCTTTTTCGCAGTCGGTAGTGTCCCATAGTTCAGCATGGGAGAAAGTGAAGAAGAGTGCGGCTCATTCGGCCCGAGATTCGGGGCCCTGAGTAACCGTGGGCAATCGATCCAGTTCTGGCTGAGGAAACAACGTTCATCGTCATTTTTTATCTTCAGTCGTTCTAGCGGATGCCATTCGTACTCCGTCGAGCGAATATCTATAAAAAATCTCCCCTCATCATATCACTCGTCAAGCGCAGTCAAGACAGCAGGGGAACGCAAGGCGAGAATTTTTTTTGTAATCACAATCCCCTTGACCTGGCAATGACTCAAGTTCCACAGGTGCCAATACAGGAGGACGTGCTTTTGATATCGGAAAGTTATTTCAATGCCAGCTGAATTCGAGGCCCAGGAACCACCCATAGAATCCCTTCCCCCCGAAATTCTCCGCAAAATATTTATCTTCGCAATACAGCGTCCGTATAAGACTTTTGGAGACCAATACCAGTGTCCATGGTTACCAGGAAGAGTATGTCGATGATGATATCGCTATCGAAGGATATTCCGAACAATCATGGTGGGTCTGGTCCAGTATTCATCCTAATAGAGAGATCTTCACCCACCTCTTCCCTCTTCTACATGGATCCAATTGGCAGAAGGACATCTTCCTCCTTTGAATTTATCATTGTTGCCGTCGCTTTCGGTTATACATCTGTCTTCCGTCAATAATTTCTCTTTGATGCTGGGCACGTCCCATCCTCAAGCCCTTGTAAATCGAATTGATGATGAGAAATTGCGGAGTCCATAGGCGGTAATCTCATTAGTACAGGTGCCGCCCTAACCTGCTCCCTCTAATCAATATCTGACCCGAGCCTTTATGGACTAGATGGGGACGGGTGACTTTCCAACGCGACTTATGATTGTGCGTTATCCGACTGCAGATGAACAGCAGAGGTCCGCAATGGCGGAGCGAATCAAGGTATGTCTGGTGCTTCTAGATCATGTTGCTTTTCTTCAATCAGAACAAATCTACGCGTCGAAGATATCATCGTTTACAATCCACCGAAGTCTATGGATGAATGCATGCTCGGCGAGATGCGGCGGATGTACTTGAAGAGTTTGAGTAATAGAAGAGGTCAGTCTTTTCCCTTGGCAAATTTCACATTTGCGATCCACTAACCAGATCCGAGTCAGTTCATTCCTAAGGCCGAGACAAAGCTAAAGTATTAGTCCTTTCAAGGCCAGCCATCTTCTAACTGCTTAACTATTCATCGATCCGTGAGAGATTTTCTATTTTTTTGTATGCCATACGCAGATAAATTCACCTATGGGTTTGTGTTACATAACATTTGTTTAATTTCCATTTGCGATTAGAGGTGGTCCTCAGGTAACACACCCGACGGATTCAACTTGGACAAGTAGTATTGTATTGATTAAGTTTGGCAAACAATTGCAGTACGCATGACTGACCATGATGCATTATCCTGTTCATTCTTGCAATGAACAATGCACATACTGGGCCCCAGCATCGCTCCTCTCGCTGAAAAGAACTGGTGAGATTAATCTTGGCAACCAACTGGCTGTTGATTCTAGTTGCGGTAAAATACCATCGTGTTCGGATGGTCCTTTGGAAAAGCTTTCAAATAGAGTCTCTCATGGAACTAGAGGTCACCTAACGGTGACGACCCTTCCTTTCCTGAACTATTGGCGTATTAAGGGCTTTACCATTGCAGAGGCGCGTTGGTAGGGAAGTTGAATCCTCTGTTCATACCATTTTTGAATGACAGCTGTATCTTGGCTGTATCGTTGAGTACTGTACAAAATATCGAAAGTACGGATAACAGCGCAGGTTCTACATCGTATTATGGGAGAGTATCGGAAGTGGGATGCTTTTCCTAAAAGACCAAGGAAACCCTGTAAGCAATAATTTTGGGATGCATGAATAACGCCTGCATTCTGGGTATCCTAGCCTATACGGCGGATGTCATTTCATATTCGCTGGTCACTACTTCCCGGATTGTCGCCCCTGGACTCCGACGAGGACAGCAGGCAAGTTCGACCTAAGAAAACGCCATTGATGTTTCATCAAGTGTTTATAAATATAATACACGGACCAAAATACCAATAATAGTTATGGAATGTGTTTAACACAATGTATTTCTTTGAAAATGACTGATGAAAACACATAGAGTGTTTACAAAGGTGTTTCCCCCAAAGATATAGATGTAATTACCATTGAAAAATACTAAATAAATGATGGACCATGTTCATGAAGGTGTTTTATTGTGTGTATTTTTACATTAAACACAAATGTAATTACTTGAAAGTATTTACACCCAGGCTGAAATTATCGATGAGTCACAGGAGTGGATGCTTGTTGGTGCTTCATTCTGAGAATTATCCTCCTCCTGGTGGAAGCTATGGTTATTAATTCCGTAGTCATTTACACACCCCCTCTGGATGAATTCCAGAAAGGCCTCCCTGCGACGAGGATAATTTCTGAGATCAACCAAAAAACGAATGCCTTCAGGTACATTGATGAGGTTTTTAAGACATTCAGACCATGATTGGTGATTGGGAGATAGGAGAGCAAGGTGTTGCAGAGCAGGGCTCGATTTGGTTTCGTCCTTGTGGGCAAGGAGATGAAAGCAAGTGGTGAAGAGGGTTTTAGGTTCAAAGACATAATCCATGGCTCGCTGGAACGTCCGGGAATCCAATCTTTTGGTGTCTAAAGCAAGAATAAATGCACAAATGACAGTTGCTGTGTTGAACAGGTGCATTGCTTCATACAAATCTTGCGACAAATCCAGGAGGCGCCAGACGACAAAGCGATGAACGGCCTGATTTACGAAATGGGGACAGGAGAAGAAATGAAGGGCGAGTTCAGTCGATGGTGAGAATTGCCATAGATCTTCCATGTATTCCACTCTGCCTCCATACGTAGGTGATAGCCATTCATCATCTTTGAAAGTGATGCGAACAAACTTTTCAGCTAAGCTTGGGGAACACCAGCTGCCGAGAAAGAAAGGAGGGAGGTGCGAAGTGGAATTGAGTACTCGGAGAAAGATGGTTAAGGTGATGCAACAATCTTTAATACACAACGGACCATCGCCAAACGCAGGCAGCATGATCATGTTGTAAAGCACTTCTAGTACGGTCTCGCGATTCACATCCAACTCGAAAGAAGGTATGCGTTTGTCGATGAGCGAAAACGTGTGGACATCTAGATGAACCCCGATGTTGAGTAAAACTCGGCCCATGAATGTCTGGTGGATCGTCAAATCATGATTATGTTTGCGGTAGTGAACTTTAGGCATGCCCCAAAGAGCGGGAGTGCCGGCCATTTTGAGAAGAAAACGTAGCTTGGGATGCAGAGGTGAATCCGTAGTGGGACCAAAATAGTCAAAACTATCCTCCACATCTCGGATGTCTACATGGCGTTGAATCATGATATCAAAAACATATTGGCACAGACATGTACGGATGGCGGTGCGAAGAGGGACAGGTTTATCAATTCCTGGGGAAGACAGCAACATCTTCATTGCCCTCAGATACTCGGGTTTGACGTCTGGTATACGTATATCCCGCAAAGTTAAGACTAGCAAAGAGGAATCAAACGTAGGATGCCAAAACCATGTAGGGATGGCATTCAAGAGCAAGGAAAGATTAATATTATTGTGCTGCATCGAACCATGGATCTTGTGTAATAGTGAGGCCCATACAATGGATTGCAGGCCAAGTTGAGATTCAGGCCTTAGATCCGTCAAGGCGGTGGTGATTGTATCCAACCACTCACCGTCGTAAGTTGCTTTGGTGTTGACAGAGTCAAGGGCTGCGAAAGTCCCTGGTGAAAGCGAAGGACTCTGGGACAGTGGCAAGGAAAGCGAAGCAATCTCATCGAAACGAAGATAGATGCGAATGTAACGGCTCAGCTCCTTCGCAGCGAGAGGCTCATTGTCGCCACTATGAATTGATTCAAAGAGCTCCTCGATGACGGGCCGTAGTGCATTGCTTTCCAACTGGGACCTTAGAGAGTTCCATGAGTGGTCAATTGCATATTGCGCCTGCGACTTTAGAGAGCCGACTGACTCCAATGGTAATGCGCTGAATGATTGTATGACGATATTGCCGACGCTAGGGTTGGACGAGTTCTCATACAGCCAAGAGAGGGCACGTAAATCTGCATCATTGGCACTGCAACCTACAGCCGCTTGTTCAGCAGCTCGTAATGAGAGAATAGGTTCTTCGGGGCTAATCCCTAAGATACCAGAGTCTTCTAGGTCCCCAGTCAACATTTCGTCCTTCACTGTTCCTGGGAAGAAATGGGGGATAATCCTGCCACGGAGTCGATTGGCAGAAGCGTGTAGTTGCTTGGCATAAGCATATAGTCGATTGACAGGAGTGTATATCCAATTGATGGTAGCGTGTAGTCGCTTGACATAAGCATATAGTCGATTGACAGGAGTGTATATCCAATTGACGGTAGCGTGTAGTCGCTTGGTAGAAGTGTATAGTCGCTTAGCATCAGCGAATAGCGGGAACATGTACTGTGCTAATGGGGTCCTATAAGGACACGATGGGTATATGATTGGAAGGAAGTTGGTGATGACATATGCGGCAAATGATGTGAATCCGATGAATCCGATCGCACAGGCAATTGGTAAGCTTCGAGGTATAAGGAAAAGCACCAAACCACAGAGGAAGATGCCGAGTGAGAGACTCAGGAGGATGGGTAGCATCCCGATAATGAGATCAAAATGCCATTGCTCTAGCCCCATATATCGGAAATGACGGACACGACATCTGTCGCGCGGTGTGCCGGATGGGACGGACATATACTGGTGGATCCACTGCTTCGCTAAAACAGCGAACAACGCAGTAGAAAGGCTGAGCGAGAGGCTGACAAACCAAAGGCCATTCACCCATGAATCAGAAGCAGTGGGATGAAAATCCGAAGACGGAGTAAGGTCCGAACGAGGAACATCATTCACTAAAGACCCGTTGCTTGCTGCTCGCTGAACGTTGATCAGCTCAAGCAACAGCGAGGCAGTGATGGCACCATTGTCAACTTGGAGGCTCTGTGATGTCTGCGCGACAAACGTACTGACCACGGCAGAGAAAAGACCGGCCTAATCATGGGCGTCTATGAATGATGACAAGATTATTTTCGACGTGGCACTCACAAAAACTAGTAGGACATCCAATCCACCTCGCCATCCTTCCGCCCTTTCGAGATCATAGGCGGCACACTCCTCCAAATATGTCCTCCACACCCTGGCCAGGGGTCCCAACTCTTCGTATTCCTTATCGTCAGGGAATTTCTCTTCGTAGTTGAGTGGGTCATTTCCTGAACCCATGAGATGAAAGGCAATTCGCTGTGATGAATTCACGCACCTTTCACCATATATTCATGATGTTGCATGCCCATCATACCGCGGGTAAATCTTCGCCGTCGTCGTGAAGAATAGGGTGTCAAATTCTCGACTGGCTGCTGGTCAGGCATCCCCGGCTGGGAATCATCTTCGGAGACATAACGTGTCCGTATAAAATTTCGAGCGTTGGAAGAGCCTTCTCCGTTGTAGGGATTTGGCGCGGGATGGACTGAGGACATGGCTAGAGAAAGAGGTGGGAGAGTGTCAAACACGCGCTGTGACGCCCAGTGACAACCGTTCCAGCTGTTCTGCCTGCCGATGCAAGAAACGCTCTAAGAATACTGATACGGCGTGGTTATATTTATTCATATAGGACCACCTGACCCTTATCTGTGACTGAATGGAACGGCGAAGAAGGTACCGAGTAGTTCTATGGTCCGAACTAAGTCAATGCGACAGAGTGTTAATCCGAGATACCCACACCAATCAATGCATGGTGACCCTCTTCCAACCAAACTTGAGTGTTTACTAGATGCAGGGGAGTTACTCCGTTTTTGTTTGAAAAGTAACACAGTCATAGAAGTCAAGGCAGAAATTTCAAGACGAAACGAACTAGTGAAATCCTTTTTCGTCTTTTGGTCAAGCACATGTTATACAAAGCCTGAACCTCTTTCTTTGATAGGACAGGCACTGCTTTAACACCGCAGCACAGGACTCGTCTCGATAAGCCAACCGATTTCGGCGCTCTACTGGTCTACACAGAAACTGGGAGGCTTCAACATGAAATACATCATTTGTTAAACATACGATGCAACGTGTTAGACTGGCATCGCTACAAGAGGTTTTCAAGGCCATTGATTAAGTTCGGGTGCCACTGGCATACTTGTAACATAAGCACACCATTCAGAGAAACTACGGGCCACGAGAGCGTTAGCGTAGATGTCACCAATGAAAGAGATACCCTACCTGAACCCACAAGACGTATCATTCCACATGCCAACAGATTGTTCCCCAGACAGTCATGATTCCATGGTGAGATATGATGGCTATATTGACCATGAAACCGTCCGGTGAGGTTCAATTCAGAAGGGCAAGGCAGTGCCCATCGGACTCGCCCAGCACTCGTTCTGTTCAACCACCAAACCGAATTTAGTCAATCAATATTCAAGAAGAAACTGAGAACCTAATACCGAAAAAGGGCGGAACACGTTAAATATGCCCGGTTTCTTCACACGAATACCATGTTCAAGAAATCTGGATATCAGTAACATTTCTATGACGGCCTTTTCGTTCGTTTTCAACGAAAGCCATCACTCTAAACAGGATCCTACGAGTACTGTTATACAAGTCATGTACCAATTGTTGCAGAAGCCTCACCGCGAACATCCGATTATATTCCCCCTGTCAGCTTGCAAACGTTAGTCCCAACAAGGATCAGAAAAGGCGGAATAACGCACGTATCAGGACCAGCTTCGAAAGCTGCTAAGCATACTTGAAACCTGGCAAGGTCTTTGGCATTTGGAGCATGACCCGCCTGTTTTCGACTCCAGTTATTCATAGCGAAAACAGCACCGGAGGTGAATACACCCACCTGCATTCAGACGGGAATCAGAAGAAGAACAGAAGTACTTGAACACGTACGACAATTTAGGGGTTCAGGGTTTTCGTCCTGGCCATATGAACTTTGAGTATATGAGTGCAAGACCTCACCGCATTTGTGCAGATGATAAGAGAAGGCATGAACAATGGGGTACCGGGGCGCAGAAAGGGTCGATGTACGGATATCTTAAGCATATACTAGGAACCGTACAGATTCGCGGACTGGTACACGAATGTTCCGTTTTCGCATTTAGGGTTCCATCGCACTGAGTGTCAACCAGAAGCTTAGCAAGGACTTGCAAACACGTACGATGATCAGGGACCGAGTCTGCCCACGCATTCAGGGATGAATCCAGATTGGCAAGTAGCCACTGCTCCCAACTGTTCCCCGTGAGACCTGACATGTTTCGCGTTTTGTTTTGTGAACACGATTTGTTCATGACAACAGAGATTATTTGACTCAGCTTTATTGAAGTGTCGAAATAGATGATTCTGGAAGGTTTGCCAGCGGGTCGACTTAATTTTACTTCGCCGTCTCGAGCGATCCCCTAATATCCGTCGTTTCACACAATTGGTGTCTCAAGGTCCAGCCTAGAACATTATTTGAACAGGAAATTCACAGTATACATACTTGATATGCTCCTCGTCTTGTATCATGGAAGGATATCTAACATAAAGTCCTACGAGTCTTGCGAGTACAACAAGCGCCCTATATATAGCGTTTTCAAAATTTGCATGAGTATTAATTCAGATTGCACATACCAGAGCGAACACTTCTTGAGTTTGTCTTCTCCTATAAACGTGTGACCGTCTGGCTTGCATCCATACAGTGCTATTTCGATCGTAGAACGTAAGCCAACTCCAATCATCGTCCAGCGGTACTCAGGAGGAGACGTCCCCATCGCATATATTGCCCCGAGCTGCCAATGCGAACTTGAGTTCGTGGAGTAAGAAAAGAGTTCACGCTTACAACAGTAACCTGAAGCTCGTGCAAGCCAGGAGGAGTATAAATGTCCATCTGGACGATGTGGACCTTCTCGAAGAACCTCTATCCAGAAGAAAGCCTTGAGTATGGGTCCGCCAAAATCCGTGGGTCACTAGAGTATCACGAAGTAACTGCCAAGACAAGAAGCAATAGAGCGCCGAAATTATAGTCGCGCAAACGAATGAGTCCCTTTGTCGACGGGATTTTTGAATGTGGGCGAGTGTAGAATAGGAACGATCGTGTTAATTGTTTGGAGGTAAATGGCAACTAGGCTCCAGACGGGTCGTTGTCAGGATATACATAATGAGAATTCGCTGCGTCGGCCGTTGCCCGTTCCTACTAATATGATCAAGCTTCGTGAATGTAGAGCATCAGGAAATCAAAAGTAAATCGCACAGGAGGTAATTCGAAATGTTCTCCGACATCAATCATATTCTCATTGCCCGACGAATTCTTCGCGACAGAGATGACCTCCGTGAACAGCGAAAAACTACTTGAACGTCCGCACTCTGGCTCAAGTTCTCATAGTGGTGAAGTGACAGTCTTCTCAGACTTTCCCAGAGTTCCGGGTGGGAAAAGGCCTGTCTCGTGTAGTTGCGCTGTCACCTGCAACAATCCTGTCAGTGTTCAAGATTACTATCTTCACGTCACGGCAGATTCGAGCCCACCTCGTCGTTTGTGAATGCAGCTCACCTCTCTTTGTACGACACCTGTCGCGTGAGCCGGCCAATCTCTTTCTCGTAGTCGGTAGTGTCATGAAGTTGAGCATGGTAGAAGGGGAAGAAGACTCGGCTAGCTCGGCCCGAGACTTAGGGCCCAAGTAACCGTGCCGATCAACCCAATTCCGACTCTGGAACCGACACTCATTATCAGGTTTTCTTCATTCATCTGAACAGGGGTCATCTGTGCTCTAGCAAACGAATATACACAAATCACAATTCTTCGTATCTGTTCTCTTCAAAACAGTTAAGATGTGCAAGGCGAGAATTCCTTTTTTTGTACACAACTCCCCTGACAGTGGCTCAAATCCCGCAGGTGCCAAAACCGGCGAAAATACCCCCGAAATTTGCAAGCGATCGCAATACCAACTGAACTTGTTCTCTACGAACAACCCATAGAATCCCATTCCCCTGAAATTCTGTGCGAAATATTTCTCTTCGTAATACAACGACCATACAGGATTTTTGGAGACCAACATCAGGTTCCGTGGCTACTGGGAAATGTTTGTGGATGATGGCGCAACATATCATGAGGCTTCCCTGGCCTGTGGTCGACTTTCGAGGTCCACTGGCCTGAGCATGGACCAGCAAACGCCGGAATATAACTGATGATAGACGCGCTCTAGCAAACTGGCCAAAGCCATTTGTCGATGACGAGACTGCTATCCAAAAGATCTTCCCAGCACTGTCGTGACACGTCTAGTCCAGCATTCGTCTCAATGGAGAGATCGTTGCCCACCCCGATTTACCTCTTCTGCACGGAGCCAATTGGCAGAACATCTTCCTCCTCCGCATTTACCATTGTTGCCATCGCTTTTGCTTGGACATCTATCTTCCGTCGATAATATCTCTGCGATGCTGGGCATGCCTCATCCTCAAGCCCTTGTAAATCGGGTCGTTGGTGAGAAATTGCGAGTCCATAGGTTGTAATCCTACTAGTGCGTCAGTCGCTTTCACCTGCTCCCTCTATTGAATCTGATCCAAACCTTTATGAACTAGGTGCGGGATAGGTGGCTTTCCAATGCGATTTATGATTGTACGTTGTCCAGCTGGCTATGAATAGCAGAGCGAATCAATGTATATCCGGTGCTTCTATACCACACTGCTTTTCTTCAAGCAGAACAAATTTATGTGTCGAATATATCGTCGTTTACAATGCACAGAAGCTCATGGATGAATGCATGCTCGGAGAGACGCGGCGAGTGTACTTGAAGTAATAAGACAGCTGAGTCATCGCGCATGGGGAAGTTCGTATTTGCTTAAAGTTTCACCCCGTATGGATCCACTAACCAGATCTGAGGCAGTTTCTTCCTAAGGCTGAAACGAAGGCGATGTTTTAGTTCTCTCAAGACAGGCCATTTTAAAACCTGTAGGCCATGTATCAATCGATGCGATAAGGGATTTTATTCTATGTATGCCATCACACAAATAATTTCACCATCGATTTACGTTGCATATTGTTTTTATAATTGTCGCGTACGTTTAGTTGAAACCTCTGTTCATACTATTTTCGAAAGACAACTGTATAATTTAATACTGTACAAAACATTGAAAGTACGGATAATAGTGCAGGTTTCACATCATATTACAGGAGAGTATCGCAAGTGGGATGTTGTTCCTAAAAGACCAAGGAAACTTTGTAAGCTATTACTTTGAAATGCATGAATGACACCTACATTCTGGGTATCCTAGCCTATACGGCAGATGCAATTTGATATTCACCACTCACTACTTCCTGGTTTGTCATGTCTCGACTGCGATGCCACCGGAATCGACGCCAAAACGACGGTAGCGAACGCATGCCCATTGGTGCTTCTTTCTGGGAATCACCCTCCGGGTCGAAACTAGGCACATATTTGCCGTAGTCATCTGAGTCTGGACACCCGCTGCGAACGAACGCCTGAAAAGCCTCCATGCGACGGGAATAACTTTCCGCATGACCATTATAAAAAATATCCTCAATTAGAGTATTCAGCTTTTCAAGGCAATCGAGCCATGACTGGTGATTAGGAGAGAGGAGAGCAAGGTGTCGAAGAACATGGCTCGATTTGGTTTCATCCTTGTGAACAAGGAGAAGAGCGCAAGCAGTGAAGAGTGTTTGAGGCTCGAAGACGTAGTCTATGGATTGCTGGAATATCTGAGAATCCAATTTTTCGGCGTCTAATGCAAGAATAAATTCACGAATGACGGCTACTGCGTCGACTATGTCTATATCTTCCGAAAAAAGCAGATCTTCCACGGATTCAAAGAAGTGCTGGGTAACAAATCGTCGAATAGCTTCGTTTACGAAAAGGGGACACTGGAAAAAATGAAGGGCGAGTTCGGTCGCCGATGTGAATTGTCGCAAATCTTCCTCGTATTCCACTATTTCCTTAAACATAAATGAAGGCCATTCATCATCTCCGAAAACGATTCGAGCGAACTTTGCAGTTAATTCCAGGGTACACCAGTCATCGGGAATGAAACAAGGGAGATGTGATATGGAATTGAGTACTCGGAGAAAGATGATTAAGGCAATGCGACAATCTTGAATACACATTGGACCATTGCCAAACTCAGGCGACGTGACCATCTTGTACAATAATTCCAAGACGGTCCGGCGGTTTACATCCAAATCAAAAGAAGGGATGCATTTGTCAGTGAGCGAAAACTGATGAACATCTAGATGAACCCCGATGTTGAGCAAAATTCGGCCGATGAAAGTATGGTGGGTGGTCCAATCACCACTATCTTTGTGGTAGTCGACCTTGGGCATGCCCCAAAGAGAGGGAGTGCCGGCCATTTTGAGAAGAAAGCGTAGCTTAGGATCCAGAACTAAATCGGTGAAGGGACCAAAATAGTCAACGCTATCCTGGACATTTCGGATGTCTGCATGGCCTTGTATGATGACATCAAAAACGTATTGGTACAGACATATGTCGATGGCGAGGCGAAGAGGGACAGGTTTATCCATTTCTGGGGAAGACGACGAGATCTTTACTGCCGTCATAATTTCGGGATCGATGTCTTCTCCCACATGCCACCATGGAAACCTCGGATTGTAGACTAGTGGAGGGAGATTAAACTCGGGATGCCAAAAGCGTGTAGGAATCGCATCCAAGAGCAAGGAAACATGAATATTTGATGCCATAGGATGGAGCTTGCGAAGTATTGAGGCCCATACAATTGGCTCCAGGTAAAGTTGAGAGTCGCGTCGTCGATCTGTCAAGACGGTGATGACTGTATTCGACAGGAATTCGGTGGCTTCGAGGTCTCCAAGAAGGTTCACGGATTGCAGAGCGGCGAAGATCCCCGGGGGCAACACACTCTTCATAGATGACACGCCGTGAAGGAACACAAGAGGTTCGATCCCCGAAACGAAGATGGACACGAATGTAACGGCTCAACTTCCCTGCGGTGACAGGCGCAGTGTCATCAGTACGCATTGATTCGAAGAGCCCGTGGATGACGTCATGGAGCGCCCCATCTTCCAACCGGGATCTTAGAGAATCCGATGACTGGTGAATTGAAGATTTCGCCTGCGACTTGAGAGAGTTAATTAACCTGAGTGGTAATGCACTGAGTGACTGGACAACGATATTACGGACACTGGGATTAGACGATATTTCAAACAGCCAGCAGAGGGCGCGTATATCCGTGTCATCAGCACTGAGGCCCACGGCCGCCTCTTCAGCAGCTCGTAATGAGCGAACAGGCTCGTTGAGAGAAACCCCTGAAGATGTTTTGGCGTGCACTGTTGACGTTTTGATCTCTGCATCGTTTGGGGACTCACGACGGAAGAAGCGGGGGGTGATCCAGCCACGGATTCGACTGGCATAAGCATATACTGGGAACGTGTACTGCACTAATGGTGTCCTATACGGGCACGATGGATATATGAGAGGAAGGAAATTGGTGATGACGTATGCCGAAAATGACGTAAATGCGATGGATCCGACAGCACAGGCAATTGATAAACTTAGAGGTATAAGGAAAAGCACGAGGCCCACGAGGAAGATGCCGAGTGAGAGGCTGAGGAGGATGGGTAGCATCCCGATAATGAGACCAACATGCCATCGCTCTACTCCCATGTATCGGAAATGACGCACACGACTTCTATCGCGCGGTGTCCCCGATGGGACGGACATATACTGGTGGATCCACTGCTTTGCCAAAACAGCGAAAAGCGCAGTGGAGAGGCTAAACGACAGGCTGACAAACCAAAGGCCATTTACCCATGAATCCGAAGCACTGGGATGAAAATCCGAGGACGGAGTAAGGCTCGAACGAGGAACATCATTCACTGATGAACCGTTGCTTGCCGCTCGCTGAACGTTAATCAGCTCAACCAAAAGCGAGGAATTGATGGCCCCATTGTCGACCTGGAGGCTCTGTGATGTCTGTGCGACAAACGTAGTGACCACTGCAGAGAAAAGACCGGCCTAGCCATCGGCGTTTATGAATGATGGCGAGATTATTTTCGACGTGGGACTCACAAAAACTAGAAGGACATCTAATCCATCCCGCCATCCTTCAACCCTTTCGATATCATATGCGGCACTCTCCTCCAAATATGTTCTCCACACTCTAGCCATGGGTCCCAATTCCTCGTGTTCCTTATCGTCCGGGAATTTCTCTTCGTAGTTGAATGGGTCATTTCCTGAATGCATAATGAGATGTAAGGTAATTCCTAGTGTCGAATTCACGCACCTTTCACTATAAATTCACGACGCTGCATGCCCATCATACCCCGCGTGGATTTTCGTCGTCGTCGTGAAGAATAGGCTGTCAAATTCTCGACTGGCTGCTGACCAGGGATCTCTGCCTGTGAATCATCTTCAGAGTCATGAAGAGACCCGTATCATTTCGAGCACCGGAAGAGCGTTCATCGTCAGCATCTTGCCCGGAATGGATCAAGGACATGGCTATCGAAAGAGGTGGGAAAGAGTCGAACACGCGCTGTGACGCCCAGTAACAACTGTTCTAGCTGTTGGATGAGAGAGAAAGAGTGAACTATTGCGGGGATCAAAATTTGGCGCTTAAGGTGCCAACACCTTTTCAGCATGCACGTACTGGGTCTCGGCTGTGTACCAAGTTACGAGAATATTGCTGTACTCAATTCACCTCATGGCAGTTCCATGTCCCCCCATAGCTTGTCGATGCTTGGCTAGCACGCTTCTTTTTTACAGCACCTGCCGCATGAGCCAGCCCATCTCTTTCTCGTAGTCGGTAGCGCCGCGGAGTTGAGCATGGGAGAAAGTGAAGAAGAGTGCGGCTATCTCGGCCCGATATTCAGGGCCCTCAGCAATCAATTCAATTCCGACTTTGGAAACCACGTTCATGGTCAGTTTTTATATTCATGCTACCTAGCAGGCGTCATTCGTTCTCTAGCAAACAAATCTACGAAAATCAACCATATTGGTATCTTTTCTCTTGAACAACGATGAAGACAACAAAAAACCCAAGCCGAGACTATTCCGTACACGATCCCTTTGAAAGTGACTACAGTTACACAGGTGCCAATGCAGGCCAACACACCTCTGAATTTTGCGAGTTATCACAATCTAGGTTGAATTTTAACCCCTAGATCCGCCCATAGAGTCCCTTTACCCCGAAATTCTGTGTGAAATATTTCTCTTCGCAATACAGCGAGCATATAGGATTTTTGGAGAACAACATCGGGGTCTGTGGCTGCTGGGAAGCGTCTGCAAATGATGGCACGGCATATAATAGGGATCCCCTGCGCTGTGGTCGACTTTCGAGGTCCAATGACCTGAACATAGCGCAGCAGACGCCGTAAAACGACTACTTCTTAACGTGCTTCAGCGAACTGGTGAAAGTAATTTGTCGATGACGATACCGCTATCCAATGATCTTCCGAACACTATCATGGTGGATCTGGTCCAGCACTCGTCTCGATGGACAGATCTTTGTTTTCCCTCTGCCTCTTCATGGAGCCAATTGTCACTGGCAGAACCACATGTTCCTCCTCTGCACTTACCATCGTTGCGGTCGCTTTCCATGGTGTATCGCGATTCCGTAGATGATTTCTCTGCGATTCCGGGCATGTTCAAAGCATAAGCCTGCCTTGAAATCTTTCGGATTCCACATTTACGAACCTCCATCGCCCGAGTTCGACCCGAATGATTCAAATGCCGTGGTCTCAGCTCACGCGTTTAGATATGTCATTGGCATGGCAAGGCTTTTGGGTGGATGCGAGTGTCAAGATGCTTCGTCTCTGCTTAAATCTAGAAACGCTCAGAGAAAGGACTGGTATCCTCCACGACGACAAGGGAACAACACTGGTAACACCTCATATGTCTAGTCCTGAGAGACCTCTCAGTCCTTCTGGAATACGATGAACTCTTATCCATACCAACCGTTTCGCAACCTATCACTCGTTCTGGATGTCGCCTGCTTTCTCTCGATGTTTGGCTATCGCATCGCTTGACGGAGCCGAGAAAGCTCTTCTCGTACATGCCACACCTTTCCAAGCTAGTTCTACGCCTAGATTGGTAGACAGTTTGAAATCATTTAAGAAGGATTGGATACATCCATCATCTTGTTCCAGGGTGTTTCCTTGTGTCACCTTCTCGTGCTAGCTAACAGTGTTTGTACAATCTGGAATCAGAAGAATCCCTCAAGACGGCATTTTTCTATGAGATAATACCGGCACGACTTTTCGTACGACTTTAAATATTTGCAAATGAGTCTTTTTGCCTCTACCTACCCTGCAAAACCGTAAGGAAATGCCAGCATTGCTCTGTTAACCAGATCGACTTCGTGCCATGACAAGATCGCCACCATGCAAGCGAGAGAAAATTTAAAGGGCACGCTCATCCACTCTATCTGAACGATTTTTGGTCGATTCATGGTACACATGTCTCGCAGCACTCGCCACGCACTAACTACTTCTCAAAACCTGAGCCTTGGCGCACAACGGAAACCCCGGCAACCTGGACTGTATGGGTCTCGCTGAAACTTAAGACCAAGCACAACGTCTTGCTGTTATCGATATTACAGTTTCGCTCTCACGCACCTCAAATCAGGGTTAGCTGACAATTTTCTGAAGGCCCGAGGCTGATCATATGTGTGAGAATTGTTGGTAGAGTTCTTGCAGTAGCAGAATCAACAGTGGAGTGTTCCAACATAGTCCTTCCATGTGGATGCTCTGCGAATCTTCGCCGACCATTCTACCTGGGATTCACGTGCATACGATATTCACCTAATTCACCTGGCATCTCTTTGCATCGCATGGTTCCTCAAGATGCTTACTCACAAATTTGTCCCA